>APFE030130141.1:9480-60605 GCA_000404065.3 Pinus taeda
GGACCCTCTGTTGAAACCCTTTTTTTCAGCAGCGAGGAGATCTACTCATCTTGGATTTTCTTCGCTTCTAGTTTTACAGCTGATGATCTCCTGTGCTGGGAAAAGACAGATAGTTCTGGATTCGTGAGTTGTCTTCCGCTGGGCCGTGAGTGAATATAGGAATTACAATTAGTTTCTCGCCGGCGAAAAATAGTTGAAGCAGGATTTCTTTGGCCAGTAATGACCATGTGACCAGATCAAAATTCCAGCTTATGATTTCGACGGGCACGGCTCTCACACCGAAACATTATAAACGTATTCTCAGATGTTCTTTTTTTTTTTGCTTATGACTTTGACAGGCACACCTCTCGTGCAAAATTATTACGGATGTTTTTTTAATACCGGAAATTGAATGGCTTTCATCGACACAGTTGTTTTTTAAACGGTGTCTGGTCCTGTTATTGATTTATCGACAGCGGGCATAAAAAACAATGAACGTTAATGTGAAATTTGTATAGCCAATCGAAAGGTGACACAGAAAACGAAGACAATATTCATGTTAACCATTGGAAGCAAAACCATTTAAAGAAAATATTAAATTAAAAATTGAATGTATGCTCCGTTGAAAGAACGATGGTAGGATATATTAAAATCAAGCCCAAAACAAAAAATTCACTGTCGATGAAGACTTTATTACCACTGCAACTTGGGAAATCGTTTCAAGCGAAGGACGACACGACATTAATAATCACTGGAATCTAGCTCTCATTTGTTCAAGAGAATGCCCGGCCACTCGAGAGCCAGCCCCTCATGATAGGATATCTGTTACTCTTCGAATGACACTCAACTGCCATTCTCGCGAGAGAAGGTTAGGCACTGCAACTAACTTTCTTTCTGTCGCACGATAAGAAATAGAAAAGTAGTGTAAATTTTTGAGTTTTCCGGTTAATTCGGTAGATATTTGAATTTAATTGGTTGAAATAAGAATTTTTAAATGTTAAATTTATATACATGTTGATTGACAAATTTTCAAAAAATAAAAATCATAATTTTAACAAAACATTTAAATCAAATTTCAATTTAAAAAGATAAAGAGAATTAAATCACAGCTATAACATATCAGGATTACACCTACAAAATACAAATACAACATATAAGGATTACATCTACAAAATACAAATAGTAACGTATAGGGCTATCACCCTAGAGAGATTTAGCGATTGTTTGTTGTAATATTGTTCATGTTGTGACTTCACACTGCGTCTTATTGAATCTGTTCTGCCACCTGAAGATCCTGAGGGTATTTTTGTATAAGGGTATATTTGTATATTGTAGAGCACACCTATCAGCTATTAAATGGATTACAATTTTAAAACTAATTATGGAGTAGTGATATTTAGTGTGATTTTTTAGACTTTTTAGAGTTAAATTCCAGGGAAAAAATTGACATGAAATCTTGATTTGTATTATTTAAACTAGTTTTTTACTGTATATATGGATTAGGGATTAGCCAATTGAACTATTTATGAAGATAAGCCATATGAATATGTCAGTCGACCCTATGATTTGATAACCAAGTACCAAATCACATGCGTTTGTTGGCACTGTCTCTATCTCTGCATCTGATTCAGCACAATGAAAAACGCCTAACAGTTCTATTGTACAAAAATTATCCATCAAACATGTAATTTCATTAAATTCCTACCAAATTATTGAAAAAATAAATTCGAAAAACCCAAAAAAAAACCTTTCAAAAAATCACACTAAACACAACTAGTTTAAAAACAGATCAGATCTTTTCTATACCAAAACCATAAAATTTGGGTAACGACGCTATACCTCTTACAAGCATCTAGAGCGGTCATGATAATTGCTGTAATGGTTAAGATGTTTTAATTTTATAAAGTAAAAAATTATTTATAAATTAATTAAAATATTTATAAATTAATTTGGAATATATTGTAATTAAGTTAATTCCTTTATAATAAATATCAAGGATGGGATTTTGGAAAAGTTGCAAGAGGTTTATTGGATTTCAACCACAGAAAAGTACAAAGTGCGCAAGGGTAAAAGTGAAAGCATTGCGGGCAGGGCGGAATGTATAGTCGATGAGGTATGCACGAGCAAACGAAGAAAACGGTCGTAGAACAGTTTAAGGATCACGGAAGTCATTTATATTGGGAAAAAAATAGAGTAACTAGGAATCATAATTTCTAAGTGTAATATTCTCAATTGTTTGTAACTAATATAATGCTTTTTGATAGAGTTAAAAAAAATCAATTTAAACGAGTGAAATCAGGTGTTAGGTAATAGTTAGTAAATGTTTTTTAAGTTTAAATATAGTTAAATTCAATTAAAAAATAACGGTCTAGTATAATCAATCATTAACTATATAAAATTTGAAAAAATAAAACAAATTTTTTAGTATATTTTAAGAATATTCAAGTTACCTTAATTGACTACATAACATGAATGTAGAATTTGTGATATGATATATAATAATGTGTAGATATAAGGTTTAGATTTGAAAAATGAAAGAAATTTTTGAGTATGTTTCAAGAATCCCCACACATCTATGAACCTCAATTGGCTACACAACATGAATGCACAATTTGCTAAAATGTGCTTTGTTCTCTAATATGTGATATGATATATAATAATAATGTGTAGATATAAGGTTTGAAAGTGAGTACCAATCAAACTTAATTTCCAATTTCTTTGGACCAAAAATTAAATAAAAATTCTAACCAAATATCAACTAAATTAATATGAAAAATAATAATATAATTTTCAAATATTCTTAAATAAAATAGATATTGATTATCAGCTTCAAATTTTTTTCCCTAGAAGAACTTTAAATGTTCAAAAAAAGAGTCATGAACAATCTCAAATTGGTCAAATATTAGTCTAGACTTTCTCATTGGTGGGTAGTTTGTTAAAAACTTTTATGAGCCTTTTACTAAAAGCTCACATTTTGAATGATAATAGGAAAGGTTAAACTCTTTGAAATCAATAACATTGGATAGATTTTATTCTTTGTATATGGAAAAAAGAAATTGAAATATGAATTAAGCAATCGAATTTTGTATATTTAGTGATATTTCTACATCCAATCTTTCCAAATAAAACATTTTCTCAAATTGCTTTCAAAAAATTGTTCAATGGACAGGTCTATAAAACTGAAAATCTAAAGATTGAAATAATTAACCTCATATATGAATTTCAAGAACATAAATAATAGAAAAAATTGATATCATATATAAACTTTGAGAACCTAAATAGTTGAAAAAAATGACATGACATATGAACTTTTAGAACCTAAATAATAGAAAAAGTTGACATGACATATGAACTTTAAAAACCTAAGTAATGGCTAGTGAAACAAAACACTAAATACCTAATACCTAATACCATGCACGTGGCTGGTATAATAATATAACTATAAAACAAGACCAACACAAAAGATTTACACACCAACTTAGCAAAACTTCAGTTACAAAATACAGAGGTATAATAATATAACTAGAAAACAAGGCAAAACACAAAAAATTTAAACACCAACTTAAGAAAACATCAGTTACAAAACACTAGCTTTTACTCTGAAATGAATTTTCTTATTACAAAAACTCCTGATACATTTGTTTCTTAAATATTTAAAAATAAATTTATATTCTTAACAATTATGTGTGAGTGCACTAATTATTTTCTAAACAAATCAATTAAATTAACTTTTACAAAACTACATTATTGGTTAAAAACTATAGCGAGAAAACAAGACCAAGTTTAAGCACCAACATAGTTACAGAACACTCACTCTTAAATAAAGTTTCTTATTACAAAAAAATCATAATACACTGAATTTCTCTCTACATAAACAAAAACAAAATCACAAAATCTATGTATTTTTAGAATGTCTCTCATTTCTCTCAATACATATAAGCGAAAAAAAAATTAAATATGAAGTCTGACTGAACCTAGCATAATCTATATATAAATTAAAACAAAAATATTTAAATTGGGAATGCCCAAAAGTGAAGAATATCAAGTTGTGGTTATCATTTTTGCTCCCTCATACACAAAGTTGGAATAATCATATCAGCAAAGTAGTATTTACTTTAGAAAAAAAAAATCTCAAAAATGGCTTAAGCCTTGGGCCTTAATAACAATATCAGCCAAGTAGTATTTACTAAAAAGTGAAAATAAAATCTCAAAAATAACTTGAAGCGTCAGCTTGAAGCCTTGGGCCTTTCTAATTTAGAGATGATATAGAGAATCACCGCATTGCTAAAATATTAGGACATGAACTTTAAGAATCTCTTTCATAAATGCTGGAAAAAAATCCTTGAACTAAAGTAACTTCTTCAATATCTTACCCATAGAAGCGTACAGAAAATCGGTGCTTGACAATGGAAATTGGCTTGAACTAAAGTAACTTCTTCAATATCTTACCCATAGAAGCGCACAGAAAATCGGTGCTTGACAATGGAAATTGAGCAAGCTCCCCAAGCTCCCTAGACTTGGGATTCACGAACCTTGTGCTCCCTGTGACTTAAATCACAAAGAAGTTGAGTGTGATAAAAGGCTGCATGCAGCAACGAACTTCACTGAAAGCGGTGACTGGATGGTGTAGAAAAATCACTTTTATTGGAAATGTCGGTAAAAAAAGTCTAGAAGAATAATTTTACAGTGAAAATTTGAAGAGAATGGAAACTTTCCCAAAAGTCGTAAATGAACAAAATCAATTTTGATTGACTATGGCCAAAGAAATTAAAAAATAATATGTTAACAGGATTGTGGCAAAACAACTCAAGAGTAATAATTTTAGAGTAATAATTTTAGAGTGAAAATGGGAAGAGGAGGAAAACTTTTTCTTGTGAGAGGATTAACACTAGAAAAAGAAGAAAAAAGTAAAAAAATAATAAAAAGAAATAAAACTAAAAACAAAAAATTAGTAATTAATAGAAATTGAAATTAATAATTAAATTTACATTAAAAATTAATAAGACCCATTACTTTACAAATAAATAAATCTAAATAATAATAATTTTTTTATATTAACACACATATATATATAATTGATTAAATATATATTAATTAGATTGATTAAAACTAAGAAAGTTAAACTAAAAAGAAATAAAACTTAAAAATAAAAAATTAGTAATTAATAGAAATGGAAGTTACTAAACAATCCATAATAAAACCTCATAAATCACCATGGGAATAAATAAATTTCAATAATAATAAAAAATAACAAAAATTGAAATCTCAAACTTAAACTTTTGATAAGAGGCAAAAGGATTTGGTCAAAGACAAAGTAATGCATACTCAAAAGAAAAATTAAATGCGTAATACCATGCCTAGAGTAGGTATAATAAGTAGAAGACAATAGCCATATGAAATATTTTAGAATAAATATGAATATAATCAACATGATATTGTTTTTGTATACATATAAAATGGTGATTATGGATAACAATATAGACTAGTATATATCTATCTTAACCACTGATTTAACATGAGTCTAGAAGGATCAAATTTCATGTGCCTTGAGCTATTTTATCAACACACATTAAATTGATCTTTTTGTTATTAATATATTTTTAAGTACAAGTGAATATTAATTCATATTGAAATATTTTATTCATAACCCACATTGGGTATTTTATTCTATGCAACAATAAAATATTTTTTTGGTATGACGTGTTAAAATATTTTTGAAAAGTATAAGGTTTAAATATGCATATTTTTTTTTTTTACTTTTAATTACTTTATATGAAATTATAATAGGTCACATGGACATTGTTTTTCTATTTAGAGAATATTTTATTTTTATTTTAATATGGATTAATATGGATGGACATACTTACTACATTGCCTTTGCTTTCACATTGGGTTGTAGAATGAGTCTTTCTACAAAAAAATGATGTTAAGAGTAAAACATAGAAAAATAAAGACGCAACATTGAAGTTAGGTAAAAAAAGGCACAAGAAATGAAAATAGAGAAAATATATCAAAAAGAAAATAACATTAAGTAGACAATTTCCATAAAGACTATGAGATCCAAGTGCAAAAACTACTTAAAACTTAACATCCTATGACTTGAAACACAAGTAGTGGCATAACTAAATACCTATTCAAAGTTGTGGAGTCAGAAACAAGTCAATGAGATTTGGCTCATGGGAAGAAAGGTTATGCTTAATATACATAAATGAGAAGAACTAACGACCTGTTCAAACATGTTAACATATATCAATAGAAAATAACATTAAGTACACAACTTCCATAAACAGTATGAGATCCAAGTGCAAAAACTACTTAAAACTTAACATCCTATTACTTGAAACACAAGCAGTGGCATAACTAACTACAAATTCAGACACATTGAAATGTAAGTTGTGGAGTTAGAAACAACTCAATGAGATTTGGCTCATGGGAAGAAAGGTTATGCTTAATACGCATAAATGAGAAGAAATAACTACCTATTCAGACATATTGACATGTAAGTTGTGGAGTTAGAAACAAGTCAATGATATTTGGCTCATGGGAAGAAAGGTTATGATTGATATGCATAAATGAGAAAGTAGAAGTTTAGCATCACTTTTTCCTACATTATGTGACATTGTGGCTAAATAGTGAAGCTTGATTTTGTGAAGTAAAATAAAGATAGTTGAGAAAATAATGTAGAGAAAAAGTCAACGATTGAGTTGAATGGATAAGATAACCAAGCTAACCTTTGATCAAACTGCACGGAATTAGACCAATTAAATAGACTAAGTCCATGAATTAGATTTTATCATCACACTATTAACCTTACTCTTCAAATTTTTTTTTTTAATCTCTTGAAAATTTCCATACATAACATAAATTCTATCATCCCATATGGATATTTGATCTAATGAATGGTTTTATAAATCAAACACAACAATATTTCAATGTAATTATTTTATTAGCTCCACCCATAAAGATACACCTATTCTATTTTTATTCACTTTGTATGAGACTTCTCCTCGCCTTAAGCATCATCCATTCACTTACATTAAAGAATAAAACAAAAAACAAACTAATACAACCTTATATTACATTCTAAGAGAAATTCTTGTAGCAATTGATATTTTTTATTAGACTTTGTAGCAATTGATCTTTTTTATTAGACTTTTCGCTTTGTTGAGAGTTCAAAACGAACATGATGTGGCTTGGCATCATCAATAGGAACGTAAGTGAAAAAAATGAAAATGATCCAGATGTGAACTGCAATCATATGTTTTATGAATAGTTTGTTTCCCTTGTCATGTATATATAAATAGAATGGTATATGTTTGAAACACAAGTTTTATTTGTTCCCGTGTGTCTAGAGTCTGGTTTTTCACTCTGCACATTAAACAAAGCTTTTACTCTGTGAAAAAGAGCCTTGGTAGAGCTCTGTAAAATCTTGGCTTTTATTGTGTTATAGAACGAAAGTCTTTGTTTATTTATCAAGAAAATGTATTTTTCATTCTATAATTAAAATCAAAATACATAAAGTTATGCTTTTTGTTCTGAAAATTAATTTTGATAAATCTTTGCATTCGTTTTTTTTTATACTTTGATTTTTTCTCCTTTGCCTTTTTCTTTCATGTGGTCTTAGAGATTAGGGTTGTTAAAGAATCTTTGTAAGTGTGGGTTTATAAAAGCCAAAGGTTTATTAGTATTAGATAAGGAGTTTATATCAGTGAGTAATGGCCGTTTTAAACACAAGTTTGACAAATCCACGGATTTCTTTGTTTAATGGGAAGAAGTATGACTATTGGGCAATCACAATGAAGAGATTATTTTGTTCTCAGATATATGTGATCCTGTAGAGGATGGGTTCCAAGAACCAAGAAATGTCGCAGTATATAATGCATTGACATAAGCAAAGAGTGATTTTTTTTAGAGATAATAGGAAGAAAGACTCCAAATCTCTCTTCTGCATATTCCAAGTAGTTCATAAGAGTATTTGTTCAAGGATTGCAGTGGCAAAAAAGTCCAAGTAAGCATGGGACATTCCCCATAAATCATATCAATTCATGGAAAAGGTGAACATAGGAAAGTTGAAAATGATGAGAAGAAATTTTGAAACAATATATATGGAGTCTGAGACAATAGGCTCATACAAGAGACTCTTTTCTTACACAAGTTATTAGAATGGTAAGTAAAATCATATCACATCATGAGACACTAAATGAAAGGAGAATGGTTGAAAAGATTCTACGAATTTTACCAGCAAAGGTATCATTCTATTGTTATGGCCATAAAGGAGACAAAGGAGCTCTCACAGTTCTCAGTGGATGAAATCCATGCCTCACTCATTTCTCATGTACATAGGTTGAACAAGTCAACAAACCCTTCTTTGGAACATGCTTTCAAGACACAAGTCTTAGTTGGTCAAGGTAGAGGTAGAGGAAGACGTCCATATAGAGGTGGAAGAAGTGGCTCTTCAAGCTCAAGGGGAAGATGAAACACTCAAAATCCAAGTCAAGATCCACGCCAAAATCATACACAGGGTTAAAGGTATTATAAGTCTCAATTTCAATGTCATTATTGCAAGAAGTATGGGAATGGATGTAGAAAGAAAAAATATGATATTTAGTAAACCAAAGGAAAATTTTACAAAGGAGAAACAAAATCAAGGTATTATGTTCCTATCTTGCAATGTAGCATAAGAGTTGTAAAAGGATATACGGTTTTTATAATCAAGTTGCAAAAATCACATGACTTGGAACATAGAGTTTTTTTCCAATTTAGATGAGAGTGTAAAATTAGAAGTCATATTAGGTATTGATAACAAAGTAGCTGTCATGGGTAAAGGAAATGTCAATATTCTAACCAATAATGGGGATAAAACATATATTTAAAATGTGTATTTTGTTCTTGGTTTAAAAAAAAATATGATAAGTATTTGATAACTTATGTAAAAGGGGTATAAGTTAATTTTAAAAACTAGGAAATGCATAATCCTAGATAAATTTCCAAGTACATAAAGTCTAATAGAAAAGTTCCAAATGTCAAGTAATAAAACCAAATTTGAAGGAAGAGCTTGCTCAAGCAAAAATCTCAATGAACCCACAAGAAAATGAAGGAAAAATTGCAACAATCACACAAACAACCTTTCAAGTAGAAGTAAAATATGCAATTTGGCTATGGCATCTAATATCTGGACATCTCAACTTTGAAGCTCTAAACTTACTACATAGGAAATGCATGGTAAAGGGTTTGCTACTTACAAAATAACTTGATATCTTATGTGAAGGATGCATCTTGGAAAATAACATAGGGAATCATTTATAACATGAAAGTCAATAAGGGAAAAGGCACATTTGGAGATTGTTCATTAATATTTGTATGGGCCAATCCATGCACCTTTAATTGGTGGAAGCTATTATTTATTGAAGTTTAGAGATAACTACACAAGAAATAAATGGACATATTTTCTAAGATAGAAAAATCAAGTGTTTGAGTGCTTTCGTCAATTCAAGGTTCTTACTGAAAAACAAAGTGGGCACTACATTGAACCTTTGGGAACAGATAAAGGTGGTGAATACATTTCAAATGACTTCCTACACTTTTGCAAGGAGCATAGAATTCACAAAAAATTCACAACAAGATACACACCTCAACAAAATGGTGTTACTTGAAGGAAAATAGAACAATTATCGAAATATCCAGGAGTATGTTAAAAGAATAGAATTTGTCAAATGAATATTGGGATGAAGTTGTAGCATCCATAACTTACATTATAAATATATTTCGACCAAATGTGTAAAGAAAATGATCCTTGAAGAAACATGGACTCGAAGACAAAATAGTGTTACTCACATGAGTGTGTTTGGATGTGTGGTAGATACACATGTCCCACATGAATTAAGAAATAAATTGGATAGCAAAGGGGAGAAATGGATATTTTTTGGCTATAGTGATGAATCTAAGGCATATGATATGTACAATCGAATGACTAAAAAATCCATAAGAAGAAAATATTTACAATTCTGATCTAAGGGATCAAAAATATGCTCAAACTGAAACTGCTCAAACTCTCCCGAAACTAGTGCCAAATTGTAGAGCCCATCATTATGATTCCAATGACGGTTGAACGGCCTCAATCCGACATCGTATGAGGAATTTATCGTGTTCTGAAGTTTTGAAAAAAAAAAAAAGTGAAAGTTTAGGGTTGACTATGTAGTTACAAATGCCACATGGAAATCCATACGCTGACATGCTCCTAAAGACATCCATATGACTAGGAATTACAGATTGTTAGGTGGGGAAATATTGGGATGACACGTGGCACAATGTTATTGCAGTTGAATTTAAATTAGGGTCAATCATAGGCCACCATGTGGGCCAATCAGAGGGAACTACCTGGCCTTATGAGTGGCCGCCACGTTGCCCTGGGAAGTTGAACAAAATTTGATGTATGCATCGAATGAACATCCACTGGGCTTGAACACACGACCTCCATTATACAAACTGCTCGCCTGACCGTTCGGGCCGTTACTACTTGTCGATACATGGGTGGAATATTTTATTTATTATGCTATGTTGGAGGGGTTGGGGGGAAGGGTAGGCCAATGGGTGCACCCGACCAACCCGACCCATGGTTTTTTACCTTAAAACATGACCACGGGTGAATTACTTTAGGTTGGGCACATGGCACCCTGCCCGCACCAAAGGCATAATCGCTGAGGCCATATGCAAACACACATAATTGAGAGAGGAGCTAGGGAAGGTCACATGGCCTATGGCCCATGCCCATTGGTGCCATGCATTCATACTAATGATAGGGTGGAGGCCCCATTTAATACATACATACATACATACATATCTATCTATCTATCTATCTATCTATCTATCTATCTATCTATCTATCTATATATATATATATTTATATTTATATATATATAATATATTATATTCTATATATATATATATATTATATATATATATTATATATATATATATATATATAACGTAATCACCGGGAGGAGGTGCGGGTCTAACCCATCACCTTCTTCCAACTAATCCTTAGCACAACCAATAGACCACAATAAAATTTTGTCGAACAGTTTATAGGTTGAGACATTTTTTGGAGAAATTTACAGACCAAATTGGAAAAAGGGTCATATTCTTCTCATTTCTAGCCTCTTCGAACTTAAGAAGAGCCTAGACAAGGGGTTTTAAGCATTCTAGACACAACGACAATGTTATTTTTGTAGATTGAAGCTTATATGTTTATGTAATGAGAATTTGAGCATATAATAAAAGGGTCACCAGGGGAAGACAGACCCAGATACGTAGCCCAAGATAGCTGAAATATGTTATCAATTTTCTTATGTTTTATGTTGCATATTTGTTTAGGTTTGATTGTTAAAATTCTGTAAAATTTAGTTAAGTTTGTGTACTTTTGAAATCATGGTCTATTGCCAAAGGGACATGAAATAACTTGCAAATTATTTCATGAAATCTGGATTTTTTATTTTTGGATCAATTTGGTATCAGAGCATGGTTTTGGTGAAGACTTGATAGAATTTGCAAGGTTTTTGAACACTTGCAAGGTCTAGATTGAGAGGAGGGGAAGGAGCACTTGAAGAACCTAACCCTCAAATTCGTTGAAGGATGCCACAAACTCGATAGCTCATAGAACGTGAATAAGGTCAAGGACAAGAGCCGATGTTTGAGGATGAGAGAGATTTTAGAAAATATTTCTTTGAAATGACTAAGATGGTGAAAGTGTTGTATAATGAGAGAACAACACAGTTGCAAGGAGAAAGTCCTAATAAACCAAATGTTGATGGTGGTAATGGGCGCAAGCCTCCACCTCCTCCTCCTCCTTCACCTCCATCCTCACCTCCTTATTCACAAAGATATACCCCTCCTACATCTCTAAGTGGACATTCCAACTATCCTTTGCTGAAGATTGATGTCAAGTTTAAATTTCCAATGTATAATGGAGAATGCTGAAAAATAGGATAATTGGGTTCATCAAATTGAAGTTTATTGTAGGATTCAAAATATTGATAATGATGTCACAAAGATCCATCTTTCTTATCTCCTCTTGGAAGGTGTATCGCTCATCTCATGGGAGGACAAAGCTCAAGAAGATTTGAATAAAAGGTAAAATTATATTTTCTTGGAAAGATTTCATAGCTACATTAAGAAGGAAATTTTATCCGTTAGCCTAAATGCAAAAAGAAATAATGGATTGGAAAAGTTTTAGACAAGCTAAAGGTAAGAGTGTCCAAAGTTACACAAAAGAATTTAGTAAAAGAGCATTAATCTTGGGTGTTGATTTGACCTCACAAGATACTCTCCTTAAATATATTGGTGGATTGCATAGTTATTTGAGACATACGATACTTAAGTTTAATCACGCCAATCTAGATGAAGTATGTGTTCAGGATACTCATTTAGAATCAATAGGCAAGAATGTTCCTCAAGAGTCCAACAATAAACCTTTTATATCAGGAGACAAAGGAAAGGGAAAAATTAAAGGTTAAGGTAAGAACAATGCTACTGTCAAGAAAGAGGGAGAGAAGCTAACTTGTAATAATTTTTCAAAAGATGGCCATGATGAAGACCATTGTTGGAAATTACATCTAGGATTGAGACCAAAGAAGTTCAATAAAAGGGGGAACAAAATACTGTTACTAGAACCCAACAATATTTAGGATCTAATTCAGGTGATGAAACCAAAATCATAACCATGGGGATGAAAGGTATATCTTTTAACGCAAGTACTAGTTCTTCTAGCAAGCATGTTGAATCTCAAAATGATAATGAAAAAAGTCAAATTTTTCTTATCAAGGTCATTACAAAGCACATAAAGGTTGATACATTATTTAATAGTGGATCTCAATTCAATATTATCTCTAAATAAATTGTCAAGAAACTTAATTTAGAGACTACACCTGATGAAAAACTTACCCCTTGGGTTGGGTGTGTCATGATGCCAAATTGCAATTGAAAAGAAACTGTAATCTCAAATTTGTTGTCACTGCTAATTTTATAGATGAGATAGAGCTTCATGTTGCACAACTTGATATTTGTGGGATTGTCTTATGGAGTACATATTTATATGACAGAATAGTCATATTATATTGTCATGGGAATAAATATCATATTTTCAAAGATGACGTTGAGTATATTGTTAGAGCACATTGCAAGAAAATGAACTTATCTATTGTTAGTTCAGGTCAAATGAAAAGGCTTGTGAATGTTAGCAAGAATTTTGGTTTGATCATTAAAGCTAAAGATAAATATGAATGCGAGTCTTTCATGGGATGTGATTCTAAACTCAAGCATGAATTGATTAAAGTTGTTAACACTTATGACAAGATGTTTCAGGAACCTGAAGGGTTACCTACGAAAAGAGGAATCCAACATGAGATACAATTGTAGCAGGATGCACCACTTCCAAGTATTGGCATGTATATAATGTAAATTTTGGAGAATGCATAGATTAACAAGAAATAATAAGAGTTAATTGACTAAATATTCATCAGACATAACACATCTCCTTATGGGTCTTCTATTGTTTTGGTTCCAAAGAAAGATGATACTTGGCGGATGTGTGTGGATTTTCAAGCTTTGAACAAGATTACGGTAAAGGATCACTATCCTCTTCCTCTCATTGAATATTTTCTAGATGAATTAAAGGATTTTGTTTATTTTACTAAGTTAGACTTGAGAAGAGGTTATCATTAGATGAAGATTTGTAAAGTTGATATTTGGAAAAATGATTTCAGGACAAAACAAGGATTGTTTGAATGGTTAGTTATGTAGTTTGGGCTTTGTAATGCACTTGCCACATTCATGAGAGTTATGGATTATGTATTGCAACCATTCCTTGATGATTTTTCATAAGCTACCTAGCTGATATTCTCAATTTAGTAAAACTTGTGAAGAGCATATCAAGCACGTAAACAAAGTTCTAGATGTATTGAGAAAGGAAAATTTGTATTTGAAGATGTCTCGAAAAAACTCTTTGGTCTACTTAGGTCATATTGTAGGAGGTGGTGAATTGGAAATTGATCCTTCCAAAGTTGAATTTATTGTAAATTTACCTAAACCCAACAAATAACAAAAGTTAGGAGCTTTTTGGGAGTAACCCAATATTGGAGAAAATTGATTGCTAGCATCTCATTCATTAAATCACCATTACATGCTTTAAAAAGTGTGACGTGAGTCTTTCAATAGGGAGCCAAGCAACAAAAATCCTTTGATAATTTGAAAGATAAAATTAGTACAACACCAGTTCTAGCACTTCCAGACATCAAGAAACCATTTTAAATTCAAACTGATGCAAGTAAATATGGTATGGGAGCAGTATTGATGCAACATAGTAAGCTAATATGTTATCATTCTGAAACATTTTCCAACACAGTAATTAACCATCAAACTTATGATAAAGAGTTGTATGCTTTAATATAAAGCATGAAGAAATGGAAGCATTATTTGATGGGTAAAAAAGCAATTATTCATACTAACCATCAATATTTACAATACTTACAGTCGTAAACAAAGCTACAAGAAGATAGACATCTTAGATGGATAGGATTTCTGCAACAATTTCATTTGGCTATCAAGTATAAAAAAGGTATTTGAAATAAAGTTGAAGATATGTTATCAAGGCCTATTGTTAATTCCTCTTTCAGTCTTACAGATAACTTAATCATGCATGAATGGGATATTGAACAATATGTTCAAGATGAAGATTTTAAAGATGTTTATGCAACTTTGAGTCAAGGAAATAATGTTGAAGAGTTGGATTATCATGTTCATAACAAGTTGTTGTATCATGTTGGAAAGTTGTGTATTCCACAAGGTGAAAGAGTTAATGTCATAAGGGAAGCCCATACTTCTCTTATTACTGGTCACTTTGGTGTAGGTAAGACAATTTCTCAGCTACATAGGTATTGTTATTGGCCTCGTATGAATGAAATTGTATCAAGATATGTAAGAGCATTTTCTATGTGTGCTACTAGTAAGCCAAGTAATAAGAAATTGGGTGTGCGCACTCCACTTCCTATCCCTTTGCGTCCTTGGGAATGTATTTCTATGTATTTTGTTGGGGGACTTCTAATGTCTAGGAAAGGTCATGATTATTTATATGCTATAGTGGCTCATTTCAATGAAATGTATGTGTTAATGGCTTGTAAGAAAGAAGCCACTATTGAACTGACTGCAAGGTTGTTCTTCCCAAATGTATGGGTTCATTTTTGGTTACCTACGATTAATTTTTTTATCAAGATTATCGACTAATTGGGAAGTTTTGGTCAAGTTAATGGGAACTCATGAACATAAAGTTGAATAAGATCACAACATTTCATCCACAAGCCGATGGCCAAACAAAAGTAGTGAAAAAAACAGTAGTGTATCTCCTTTTAGGATATTATGGTAAGCATCCTAAACTTTGGGATGGGAATTTTCATTACATCCAATAGGCCTACAATCATGTTGAGCATTCATCTACACAAGTATCTTGATTTGAATCTTGTTTGGGTTATTTTCCAAAGTATCTTTTGGATATATTCTTTGGTAAATATATTGAAGTAGATGGGCACAGTGATGTGGACAAAGCCAAGTAGTTAATTGAACAAATATAATTAGTGCATCAAAGGCTACATGCACAATTGGAGAAAAGATAAGCCAAGTACAAAGAATGACATGATAAGCATTAGGTTGATCATGATTTCCAAGTGGGATATTAAGTTTGGTTGTACATTAGTAAAGAAATATTACAAGATGAAGCTAAAAAGCTCAAGCCAATTAGATATTGTCATTTCAACATATTAGAGAAGATTGGTAACAATGATTTCTAATTAGATTTTGCACCTTGCATTTAGATTCAATCTGTCATGAATGTGGAAAATTTAAGATTGTATAAGCCTCTTATGATCGTTGATCAAGAAGAGAATGTTTAGATTCTATATATAGAATAATTTTCTCCTAAATATTTAAATTATTTTCAGGAATAATATATTCTTAACAAGAGGATAAAAAATTCACAAAGAGGTAATGAGGAGTATCTTCATGTGGGGCTCATAGGTAACAATCCAAGAAAATCAATGTGGGTAGAGACCAAGAAAGTGAGGGAGCTATACCCTCACTTAATTTTTGAGAAAAAATAGAGTTTTGGTTGTCCAAAGGCTTCCAGTGGGGATAACTGATTTCAGGGATAAAAAAATATGCTAAAAAATGGAAGTGTTCACCGAAACTAGCACCAAATCATAGAGATCATTGTTCTGATTCAATGACACTTGAATAACCTTAATCTGACATCGTATGAGGAATTTATTTCATTTCGAAGTTTTGGGCACAGAGAAAAATTCAAAGTGCGGAGCTGACTATGTAGGTAAGGATGCCACGTGGCAGTCCATACGTTGATGTCGTCAAGATGATTGGGTGGTATGGATTGGCAAGTGGACCAATCTTGTGAGGACACTTGAAACAAAGATATTGGCAGTTTGATTTAAAATTGGATCAATCATAAGCCACCATGTGGGTCAATCAGAGGGTTCCACATGTCCCTATTAGAGGTCTCCATGTCGCCCTGGGAAGTTGAAAAAAAATTGTTTTATGTGTCAGATGATCCTCCACCAAGTTCGAGCACACGACCTCCACTATAAAAACCACATGCCTGACTGTTCAAGCTACGTTACTACTTTTTAATACATCGGTGGAAAATTTTACTTGTTATGGTATGGCGGAATAGTTGGGGCGAAGGGTGCACCGATGGGTGCACCTGACCAGCATGATCCATAATTTTGAATGTTATAACATGACCACGAATGGAGTATCCAGGGTGGGGAGTATGGCATCCTTCCCGCACCCAAGGCCTAATGGCCCAAGCCATATGCAAAGACAAAAATGGGAGTGGGGCTAGGGGAGGGCAGATGCCTTGTGGTCCCATGCATCCATACAACCGACAAGGCAAAGGCCCACATTTTTTTTTAATATATAACGTAATATCTGGTGGGAGGTGTAGGTCAAACCCATGACCTCAACCAAACTAATCCTCGATGCAATCAATAGACCATGAGAACGTTTTTTTGAATAGTTTACAAGTTGAGACATTTTGTTGATGAATTTGTATACCGGATTGGAAAAAGGTTCATATTTTTCTCTGTTGCAGCCTTTTTGAGGTCAAGAAGAACCTAGACAAGGCTTTTTGAGCATTTTGATCACAATGGTAGTGTTATTTTTGTAGATTGATGCTTATATGTTGATGTAATGAGAATTTTATGATATAATAAAAAGGTCATCATGGGAAGCCAAAGTCAAAGACTTAGCCCAAGATGGGTGAAATCCATTATCAATTTTCTTGTGTTTGATGTTGCATGTTTGTACAATTTTAATTGTTAAGATTCTGAATTTTTTTTAATTAAGTTTGTGTACTTTTTCAATCCCAATCCATTTCCTAAAAGATATGAACTAGCTAGAAAATGATTTCATCAAACCTTCACTTTTTGTTATTAGTTCAAATTCATAGAAGAGGAAGCATGGGTTGGAAGTGTGGAGAAGACAATTAATGTGGTAGCAAGTCTTCCACAAGAAGACAAAGAGGAATTAGTAACAACATATACTCCTTCATTCGTGACTCCTCCCACACATATTCAAACTCAATAAAGCAGTCCTCAAGTGATACCTTCAACAATATATAGAACAACCTTAGAAATTCAAGAAAATTCTCCTCCAAGTGGATAACAATGATCATCAAAAATAGGAATTTTTGATGCAGGGGCATCAAATCCACATTCTACAAGTTGAACTTCAAGTGACACATAAAATCTAACTTTGGGAAGCTTGAGAAGACAAAAGTTCAAAAGTTTGAGATATATTTATGAGAAAAATGAAGGTGAAAGCAACATAGGTCCAAATTCTATATTTTCTATATTTACTGATGTAGACAATCCACTAAATTTTGAACATTCAATTTGGGAGGAAAAATGGGTAGCAACAAAGGATGAAAAAATAGATGTTATACAAAACAATGACATGTAGGAGTTAATGAATCTTCCACAAGGAAAATAAGTCATTGGTGGAAAGGGGGTATATAAGACCATAAGTAAAGTGGAAGGAAAGATATAAAGACACAAAACAAGGCTATGTAATAGCCATGGGTTAAAAGTTCATGTAATAAAGTTAATAAAGTAAAAATAAGACCAAGGTCATGGGACATGTATTCCAAGCTGATTTTTGGGAAAAGTATCCTAGTGGGCATCACTTGTTGTTCATTATAGCTATGGGAAATTTTAAAAGGCATTGACAAAGGCTTTGAAAAGGAAAACTTGCATTTTTGGTATTTATTTACGAAAATAAAGGAAAATAGGGGAAAAGTGATGTGAAAGGTCATAAGTGGCACGTGAGAAGGAAATTGAAGGAAAATAAATAAATTATAGGCATCAATAATAAAAAGACATCAGAACATTAGTTTGGGCCATTTTTGTTTTTCCAGTTTTTCTTTGGAATTAGTCTCAGAGAGGAGAAGAACACCAAGAGGAGAAGAAAAGCAAGCAAACAAGCAAAGGTAGGACAAGTAAAGTAAATGAAACCAAGGATAAAGTAAGGAAAGGTTGGATCAAATAACTTAAGTAGGAATACATACATGTAACAGGATGAATGTATTATTTCCTAGCTGGTTTTGGCATGCATGGTATGTTCATGTGTGTATTTCGTTCATTTGCTATCATTCAAATGTTTATCTTTGGGTTTCAACAGTGGTTTTAACCTTTCCTTGCCATTTTCGAATAGCCATGGTGTGATGGGTTTCCTTCTTGGTTGAGCTTTGGATTTCTCGAAGGCTTTTGTTCTCGATGAAATTGTCTCAGGAAAATCCCAAGGGTTGAGCGTGGAGATGGTTTTCTCTAGGAAACCCTCAACAGGCCTGTGGAGATAGGAAAATTCCTCAAGGGATGGTAAAGGATTTCTGAGGAATCTAAGCTCGGTTTGGTTTTGTTATCCCAGGATTGGTTTAGGTGAGATCATAATGTTGTGAGGGTGGAGGTGGATTAACCTCTGGATGCACTTGGTTTTTTATGGATTGATTTATCCCATGAGATCCCACATTCATGCTTGGAATAAGGCACAAGGGTGATTGGCTTAAAGAAAGATTTGGTTCATCAGAATCTATGGTTGGGTGGTATGTTGAAGTCCCTAACTTGGTTGACTTTTGCATATCGTTAAAAAGATCTACGCTTCCCTTGTCTTTGATGAGTAATTTTACTTTTGTTATGTGGCTTTAATGGATGATCTATCATTGTTATCTAACTAGTTATATGGTGGTTATATGCATGGTTATATGACATAACTAAGTATAGATCTGATCACATTTTAATTAATTAATGTCTGGTTATTGAACACATGACCTAATTGGTGTTATGATAGCCATTGTGAGAAGACATTAGTCCTTATTGGTAAGCCTCAGATATGTTTCAAATCCCTATGTTCAGATATGCATTCATGACCTGTAGGTTGCATGTTTACCATGTGTTTGATGGAATGCTTGTCCTGTTTTGGAGGGGTTAGATCAAGTCCTTTCTCAATTTCATGGTTTAAAATATCCATTTCTATATTATTCATCATTTTTGGAAGTTTCATTGAGTTTCGGGCAAAGGCTTGATTCATAGTTATGAAAAAGTGGTTTAGAATTCAAGGTCACTAGCACAAAACTGACTGGAAAAGTCCATAGTCACTAGGAAGTGGGCCTGTGGGAGCGACTGGAGTCTTACAGTTACTTGGAGGCATTGTCAAGGGATTCACTGATATCTCATTTCAGTGAAAAAGAGAGTTAGCTCAGGGGTTTGACACCTAGAGGGGTTGGGTAGCTCCTAGTGGTTCTGTAACACCCGAGGGGAGTCAGAAAGGTCTTAAGATGTCAAATCCATTTCCTTAAGGTTATATATGAGGTTGAGTCTTATAATAGTGACCCTTAGCTCATGTTTACTATGGGAAAACTAGCAAAAGTGGGTAAATGTGGGAGGAGGCGGTTACAAGGTGGTATCATAATGGGTTACACTTTCTTTGGGTAAAATCTGATGTTGTGAAGTCTATGTTTGTCATGCATGGGGTCATGGTATACAATTGTTATGCTCGTGCATGATGTTGTTATATTGGTATGATTATGATTATACATGTATCATGCTAATGTGGACAGATTTTGGAGATGAGATAAGCCTCTACTACACATCACTGAGGTATGGTTTTGATTTTGGTATTTATTTGGTTTATCTGACATGGCCTACTTGTAGGGAGATGAGAATTAGAGATGATGAGAAAAATGGTAGAATATAGTACTAATGACTCTCCCTACAAATCATTTGTTCAGCAAGGAGACGAATATTTTACTAGTATAGCAAATACATTGAGGAGTTTTAGGGCAGAGATCGGAAGTTAGAAAGCAGACAATGATATATTTGTAGAGACATGGATGATTCAAGATCATTTAAGAGAAGGAACATAAAACTAATGGAGCCTATGGTAGAAATTTTTGATCTAGATACAGGTTGGATAAAGGGAATTCAGTCAGAGGTGACGAATCACTGGTTACACTTGACATGAGGACTGCTATTTATGGGCATCATTCTAGTTCCTCATCTAGGAGACATTATCACCATCATCACTATTATCATCCTTATAAGAGGAGTGAGTACTTTCCTGAGGCATTCAAGAAAGTCAAGCCTCCTACATTTGATGGAGATATGAAGAAGTCAGAAGAAGCAGAGGCATGGTTGTTCGGGATGAATAATTTTTTAATATTTCATAACTATTGAGAGAACATGAAAGCCAAAATAGCCACCTTCATTCTTAAAGGGAAAGAAGAAATTTGGTGGGAATATGTGGATAATGTCAAGAGTATTCGAGAAGAACAGTTGATTTGGGATAAGTTAAAGAGACTATTCAAGAAGAAGTACCTATCAGAGAGGTACTAAGATGGATGATTAGTATACTAGGAGGTTCCTAGATCTATTGAGGTATGTTCCTTACCTCAAGGACGAGAAGGCTAAGATTCAAAGATTCATCAGTGGCTTGCTAGCAACATATAGATACCAAATTGAGTTTGATGAGCCCAAAACATCAAAGGAGGCCATCTAGAAGTTGAGGCATTGTTATGAGCAGTCAAAGCGCAAAGTTGAGCCTTAGCGTGATCTGAAGGGGAATGATAAAGTTAAAGGGAAGTGGCCACTAAAGTGGGGAAGACATCAGGATTCAGGTGAGGAAGAAAATGTTTCTCCTTACAATAATTCCAATGCAGTTGAGAAGGGACATGGGTCACAACCTAAAGAGAAAAAAAATAGATGTGATGGTAGGGGACCGTTGCAGTGCTGGATACGTGGCAAATATCATCACATGAAGGATTATCCATTGTACCAAGGTGGAAAACCTTATATCTATAGTGCTGAGGAGGTGCGAATAGTTTGGGATGTTGGCCATAGCATTCATCGAGTTTATGCAGATGTAGACAAAATGTAGGGAGATCACCAGATATCCATTATTGAGATGGAAAGTAAACTCTGTGGTTAAGCTATTTATATTTTGATTGATCTTGCATCTAATTATAGTTATGTTAATTTTGACCTTGTGGATAAGTGTGGCTTCAAAAAAGAAGTGCATGAAGAGTCTTGGTCAGTGTAGTTGGCTACGGTACTAAGAAGAGAGTTCATCATTAGGTAAGAGCTTCTGTATTGGAGCTAAATAGTATGCTTACAACAAAACATATAAATGTACTGCCATTGGGATCATATAGTATTCTTTTGGGTTTGGATTCGTTGAACCTTCACAGGACCAAAGTAGATTTTTATGACAAGGCCATTGAGTGTGTGCATAATAATGGGAAAAGAAAATATTTTAGGGAAAGAGGAAGCCTACATCAGTTAGGATGGTCAAAAATATGTAGGCTAAGCACAGTTGTAGGAAAGGGTGTTTAATATTTGCAATTCATATTTCTAGTGACAAGGGTAAGAATGCGGAGGAGGAAAATATATTCAAGACATACCTTATATTACAAAGTTTCAAGATGTGTTTCTAGTAGATATTCAAGAGTTGCCTCCCCACAATAAAGTGGAAATTTCTATTGAGTTGGTACTAGGAGTAGCACCATCATCAAAAGGAACCTTAAAATATTAGCGAACAAGAGTTAGTGGAATAGAAATTGCAGTTGAAGGAAATGCTTAAAAAGGGATACATCAGGCCAAGTGTGTCTCCTTGGAGTGCACCAATGTTGTTCATAAATAAGAAGGTTCATACTCTGAGGTTGTGTATTTACTACAAGAATTTGAACAAGGCAACCTTCAAGAACAGGTATCCATTACCAGGGATTGATGACTTTCTTGATCAATTGAAGTGAGAAACATTGTTCTTGAAGATTGATCTGAGATCATGATACCATCGGGTATGCATAAAATAATATGAAATCTACAATATTACCTTCAGGACCATGTATGGACATTATAATTTTGTTGTGGTTCCTTTTGGTTTGACTAATTCCCGAGCTACTTTTGTGTGCTTAATGAATAATGTATTGCGTCCTTATCTGGACATGTTTTTAAATGTATTCATTGTTATATATTGATATATTCTAGTAATGAGGAAGAGCATGCTGAACATTTAGCAGCAGTATTTATATTTCTATGGGAGCATCACTTATATGCCAATATTAGCGAGTGCAGTTTATTTCAGACATAGGTACATTACTTTGGACAAATTGGTTCCAAGGAAGGCATACAATGGATCGAGAAAAGATAAGGGCTATCATGGAGTGGGAAGCTCTTAAGAATGTGGATGAGGTTAGAGCATTCATGGGGTTAGCAGGTTACTATAGGAAACCCAAGCATTGCATATCCTATTACATCATTGTAGAGAAAAGGTAAGAAATTTGAGTGGACAAAGGAATGTGAAACCAATTTTGAGTAGTTGAAGTAGTTGTTGACAAATGCTCAATTTCTTAAGATTGAAGATCCGGATAAAAAGTTTTTGATGTGCACATATTCTTGCAAGAGAGGTATTGGTGGAGTCTTGATGCAAGAAGGACATGTGGCATGTTACAATCAAGGAAACTGAATGAGAAAGAGAAGAACTATGTGACTCATGTGTAACAACCTTGGTCCAAATTCCATGTAAAAGTTAATGAAGTCAAAAATAAGACCAAGGTCCTGGGACACGTATTAAAAGTTGAATGGTGGTAAAAGCATCCAAGTGTGGGTGTTCATTGGTATATTATGGCTAAGGAAATTGGCAAAGGATTTGGAAAGGAAAAATCACATTTTTGGCACATTTATTTATGAAAATAATGAAAATTAGAAGAAAAGAAAGGTGAAAGGTCACAGGTTGCATGTGAGGAGGAAATGGAAGGAAAATAATGGAAAATAAAGAAAATAAAGGTATCATTGATAAAAAGACTTATGAGGATCATTTGGAAAGACTTTTCGTAGTCTTGGTAAATGTAGCTTTTTGTCAGTGCAGTTTTGGAGCTCTCCCATTATTCTCTATCTCTCTCTCTTGGAAACTTGGATTTTTCTTGGAGAGTTTCAGTATTGAATAAAGAAATGAAAAGGACGTAAAGAGGAATTAGAGATCAAGCAAGGAAGAGATGGATCCAGCAACTATAGCAGGATTCTTTTCAAGCATCGATTTGCATATGTGGTTTCCTTGCTATATTTGGCATTAATGGTGTTGCATGTGTGTTCTTAGTTCTCTTTTTTTCATTTTCGTGGGTTTTCTGAGGAGTGACCATGTTTTTCATCCTATCCCACCATTTTCGGATAGCCATGGTGTGAAGGGGTTGTCATATTTTGGTTGAGCTAGATTGCCAGATGGATTCGAAGCTGAGTGAGGTGGATCTCTGAATAAAAGAACACATGGCCTAGTAACCATTGAACTGGATTGTGGGTTATTATAAAGCCAGATTTTTTTGTTTCCTCGGTGGTCCTAGCAATCCTCGACCGAAAAATTGTGGGATATATGATAAATCCTAGTTGTGGGTGTTCTTCATCAAGCCTAGTAATCTTGTGATGAGATGCATGATAAAGCCTAGAGAGTGGAGTCTTGGTTAGGGCCTAGTGATCTAGTGTGGATTATGGTAAGGCCTAAAGACTAGGAGATAGGAAAATTCCTCACGATGTAAGTGGAGAAATCTAGTATGATCCATGCTTGTGTTGGCCTAGTGATCTGGTGGAGATCATGGTAAAGCCTATTATTACATGTTTTTTGTTTTGGCCTAGTGATTCTATGTGGATTGTGGTAAATCTTGATTTCTATTGATGAGGGTGAGGTGGTTTAGCCTCAGGATGCCCTAGTTGGTTCTTCTAGTTCAAGTCCCAGATTCATCCTTGGAATATTGCACGGGGATGATTAGATGAAGAGAGATTTGTCTTAGCTAATATATGGTCGGGTGGAATGTGGTAGTCCCATACCAGGTTGGATTTTTCATTCATTAATAATATGTTATTTCCCTGGTATATTCTGTTATAAGCATGTATTATGATAGTGATGATGTATGACTCTCCTCATGTTTTGATTTATAAATGAATGAACAATGTATCGATGACCTAATAGATGATAATGAAGATAATGATATAAGGGAACAATGCTTCTTAGAGATTCTCATATAAGTACGATACCCCTATGCTCAGTTTTTTGTTTAAACGTGCAGATTACATATTTGTGACATGTTTGATGAAATGTTTGTCATGGCTAGTAGGGGTCTAGTCCAGTCCTTGTTCAATTAATTGCATTTGTATCATTGTTATTTTGTTATATTTTAGTTCTGAAAGTGTCATGGAGTTCTAGGCAGTGACCTAAGCTCTAGGCCTCAAAAAGTGGCACAAATCCCAGGGTCATAGGCACAAGATAGAGGAGAAAAGTATCGAGATTCACCCATGCCTTGCTATGGGAGAGAGTGGAGCCTTCCAGATCCACCGTTATTCATATCAAGGGAGCATCCATGGGTTTAATGGTCTAAGAACTTAGTGGGACCCAAGGATGCTAAGTTAACTTCCAAGTTTTGCAAGTAGATGTTTGTAGGTTTGGGGAAAGAGTTTGCCTTCAGTACAACTTATCATTCACAGATATATGGATAGACATAAATGGTCAATAGGATTGCGGAGGATATGTTGAGGATGGATGTCATGCACCAATAGAGGAGATGGGAGTAACTTATATTGTTTGAGTTTTCTTACAATAATGATTATCGGGAGTCATTGAGGATGGTTCTGTTTGAGGAACTATATGAATGGAGTTTTAATACTCCCATCAGCTAGAGTGATATAGTGAAGAGGGTACGTCTAGGACTGTACTTGTTGGTAGATATGGAACAGGAAATACAAGTTATAAAGAAGAATGTAAAGGCAACACAAGGCCAACATAAGTGTTATGCATAAAAACACAGGGCATTTGAGTTTTAGGTTGGGGAGCATATTTATTTGTGCATCAATCCCAAGTAGAGCTCCTTGAGGATTGGGTCATGTGCGAAGTTGGCATGTTTGTATTGTGGGCCTTCAAGATCCTTTAGAGGATTGGACCAATGACCTATAGAATTGCACTACCTCCGACAGTGAAAATCCATGATGTTTTCAATGTTTCATTTTTAAAAATATATGTGAAATATGTTCATCATGTTATTGATTGGTTTGTATTGCAGGTGGAACTAGAAGGAGAATTCCAGTCAGAACCTCAGTGCATATTGCAGTGAAAAAAATCTTGCTCTGAAACAAAGCAATAGATCAGGTTAAAGTGGAGTGGAAGCACTTTGGGCTCGATGAAGCTACATGGGATATGACTGATTAGATGTGGGCTATGTATCCTTCATTGTTTTCTAGTGGAGGAAAATTAGTTTTTGGTAGTTGTACATATTTATGTATGGTCACTATTATAAGTGACACAATGAGAAGTGTTATAAAGATATAATAAATGGTAGGATTGTCATGTTGTCATGATGGTTTTTCTTTTGAGCAAGTTATTCATTGGAAATACTACAATGGGTTGGGTTATAAATATCCATGGGAAATATGTTTTCGTTTTCAACAATTTTGTTCGTTGTTGGTGTCATAGAACACTGAGGATGTGTTCCCCTAAGGGCGAGGGGTATGTAACAGCCTTAGGTTAAAAGTTCATGTAATAAAGTTAATAAAGGAAAAATAAGACAAAGGTCATGGGGCATGTATTCCATGATGAATGTTGGGAAAAGTATCCTAGTGGGCATCACTTGTTATTTATTATGGTTAAGGGAAATTTGCAAAGTAATTGGCAAAGGCTTTGGAAAGGAAAAAAGGAATTTTTGCTATTTTATTTATGAAAATAAAGGAAAATAGGAGAAAAGGGAGGTGAAGGGACACAAGTTTCATGTGAGTATTAAATTGAATGAAAATGGAGAAATTAGAGGCATCAATAATAAAAAGAAATCAGAGCATTAGTTTAGGGCCTATTTTTTTTCAGTTTTTTTTGGAAATTAGTATTAGAGAGGAGAAGAGCACCAAGAGGAGAAGGAAAGAAAAAAAGAAAAGGAAGGCCAAGTAAAGAAAATGAAAGCAATGATCAAGTAAGGAAATGTTGGATCAAGAAACTTTAGTAGGAATACTTGAAGGTAACATGTTACACGTATTTTTTCCTAGTTGGTTTTAACTAGCATGGTATGTGCATGTGTGTATTTGGTTCATTTGTTGTCATTAGCCAGGGTTTTGTAAGGTTTCAACTATGATTTCACCCTTTCCTTGTCATTTCTAGATAGCCATAGTGTTGTGGTATTCTATCTTGGTTGAGCTTTGGATTTCTGAAAGGTTTTGGATCCAGGTGAGATGGTATTAGGAAAATCCCAAGGGTTGGGGGTGGATATGGTTTTCTCTGGTAATCCCTCAACAAGCCGGTGGAGACAATAAAATTCCTCAAGGGATGGTGAATTAATTCTGAGGCATCCAATCTCAATTTGGTTTTGTGATATTTGGACCAATTTAGGTGAGATCACGGTATGGTGAGGGTGGAGGTGGTAAGACTTCTGGATTCACTTGGTTGTTTATGGATTGGTTATCCCATGGGATCCCACATTCATGCATGGAATATGGCACATAGATGAAATATTGAAAGAAATATTTGATTCAACCCAATCTGTGATTGCCTGGTACATGGAAGTCCCTGACTTAGTTTCCTTTTGCATATGCTAATCAGAGTTAAGTTTCTCTTTTCTTTGATGAGTATTTGTACTTATATTATGTGGCATTAATGGTTTTTCTATAATTGTTATCTACCTAGTTATATGTTGGTTATAAGAATGGTTATATGATAGATCCAGGTATGGCTCTTATCCAATTTTAATTAATGAATGTATGATTAATGAATGCATGGCTTAGTTCGTGTTACGATAGTTACTGTGAGAAGGCATTAGTCCTTATTGGTAATCCTTAGATAATTTTCATTTCCCTATATCCAGATATAAATTCATGACCTGTAGGTTACATGTTTACCATGTGCTTGGCAGAATGCATGTTCTAGTTTGAAGGGATTAGGCCAAGTCCTTTCTCAAGTTCTTGGTTTAGAAGCTTTGTTTCTAGGTTATTCATCATCTATGGAAGTTTCGTTCAGTTTTAGGTGGAGGCCTAAGTCCTATCCCTGAAAAAGTGGCTCAAAATTCAGGGTTGCTGGCATAGAACTGACTAGAAATGTCCATAGTCACTAGGAAGCAAGCCTATGGGAGTGACTAGAGGCTTACAATCACTTGGAAGCCTTGTTAATGTTGAATAATCTATGACAATTAAGGTTAATAAGATTCTTCCTGACATGATAACTATTTGTGAGGTGTTTTTAATTTTTCTTATTAGCACGATCTTTAATATTAGAGTGTGTATTTTTAGATCATGAAATAGCTACAGAAAAAAAAAGAGATAAGGCCACAAGATGTTGGCTTTCTTCCAAGGTCAAACCCTCTCAGTGTTTGAGAGGAAAATCCACACAAAATTATTCTTATATAGATTCCAATTGATGAATACCAAGACCATGATCGTTGAGCTATTAGGCCACTCCAAGACCAAGACTCCAATCCTTTTGTTTGTCACTGCTGTGATTATCTTCATCACTGATGCTTCACCAAGGTCATGATTATTGATTTACGGTTGTACCATTGTTGTACCTTCACCTAGATCTTGTTGCACTCTCATTGAGATCATCGCCATGTCAACGAGGTATCTATATGTATGTGAGTTGCACCGAGATCTACATGTAGATCTTGACCTTGTCACTATGTACTCATCATAATTATCATTATTCCTATTGGTGTTCAAATATGAATCATACAATTCACCGGATCACACATTAATTGTCAACCTGAGGCTTGACTAGTTATTTCAAGGCTATCATGCAAGGTATATGCAGGCCACAGTTTCCCTACACAAAATTAAAAATTGATCTAAAATGGATCCAAAATACCCTCTAAGTCTTCAAAAATAAAAAACAATCGCAAAGGATGAACTTTTAAAAATGGTAGATTATGTTATCGAGCCTGAAAAATATGAAGAAACAGTGAAAAGAAAAGCTATCAGAGGCTTGAACAATGATGCACAAGAGCCACGAATGTGGCCGATCAACGGTCCAAATCCAATTGGCATATCGCAATCGGTGGTGGTAAGTGGAGGTTATCGGAGGTGGCCATATGACAGTTGCGATAGAGATCAATTCAAGTCAATGAGGACTGTCGAGCCCAAGTTAACTCGTGATATTGCATCGACAGAATATAAAGGAGCACTTACCAATGGCCGAAGGACTATGCGATATGAAATTGCGATATATCGCATTGCATTATAGAATCGGATCAATACAAAGGAGCGGGGCCGATATACTTGCGACTTGCAATAGCTAGACCTGACGAGTTTATTAATGGAATTTAATATATTTTGAGTTCCGTAAAAGGGAGTTTTTCAATGTAAATTTGCATTTTTGCTAAATAAATGAAAAACAAAGGAAATGTGAATTGGGCGATAAAATGGACCCGAAAGGGTTTATACATGCAGCGATAGATCTTTTGAGTTCCGTAACAAGCGAGATTTCGGGCGGGCCTTAGGAGGTAAGCAGTATTGGGTGGGCTCTGCCCAAGCCCATACACTGGCCGCCACGTGGCCAAGTGCTGGAGAGAGAAAACCACCATTTTGGGGCGAGTAATATCCATGTGCATAAGCCACTCGAAATCAATAATAGTCATCAAATCAATGATCACTTATGATATCACCCGAAGACGGATCTGAAAGGATTATAGGGTGGAATTGATAATATTTCAGATCTGATAAAAGGTGTTTGGACAGATTTTTACATGTTTTTGTGTATTTCTCTATGTAAACTAAGAATAACTATTTTGGGAATTTCAAAGGCGTCGATGGTCCCTTCCATTGTAGAACAGGTGGCCACCATCCCTAAAGATGTTTAGCAGTGATTGCTTAATGCTTAGAGGGGATTTGAGCAGATAGAGGTCGGGAGCCAGAGAGTCCAGAAGAGAAAATAGATAGACAACGCTAATTGGCTTAGAATCCACTGAATGACAGAGATAGAGGCAAGCAGTGCTGAGATAGAGAGAAAACAGAGACAGAGAGCAAGAGGGAGAGTTTGTGTATTTAGAGAGACTTGAGGGATTCAAGTAAACTCCTGTTCTTTTGTATCTATTGCATTGAGACTGAAATTGAGCTCACTTTTGTAAAACTCTTACCTTGAAGACATAATAGATAGGTCACCACTGAAGGCTAGACCAAGAGACGTAGCCCAAGAGTTTTTGGTGAACTCCATATTAAACTTTTTGTGTTATGTGTGTTCGTCTATTATGTTTCTCTAACTACTCATTATCTATATTATTCGTAATCTTATCGATCTGTTGCACTAAGTAATATAGGGAAATCCATGTACATGAGTATGTAATACCTTAATATTAGTGTAAGATTACATTTTCAGATCAAGTGGTATTAGAGCTTTAGGTTTTCTAAGGTTAGACAAGCTTGTGCTGGATTGTTGAATGCTAACTAGGTCAAATCTCAAACTAGGAGACAAAGAACCTGTTGAGGCTAACCCAAAAATTGGACGAGTATATCCTAGGAGGAGAATGGCAGAAAAAACCCCATTGGAATCAAATTCTGAGTTCATGGACAGTTTCATGACGATGAGAGCCATGGTGGAAGAGATGTATCGAGAATTTAAGAAAGGTTGAGGTGAAATTACTTCAACCCCAAAACAAGACAAAGGAGCAGAGGAACCTTCTCTAGATGCCACAGAGGATAAAGGGAAGGGGAAAATCTTCCTCCATCATACCCTCCACCATCACCTCCATCATCCTCATCTCCTAGCCCTGAAAAGAAAAAGAAGAAAACATTTGTGATTAAATTAGATGTGAAATTTGATTTTCCAATCTATGATGGAGAATTAAATGCAGAAAAGCTAGATAATTGGATTATATAGATTAATGTATATTGCAGGGTGTAGAACATTGATTCAGAGAGGAGAAAGATTGAGCTGCCTAGCCTTCACCTTGGAGGAATTTCCCTAGTGTGGTGGGAAGGCAAGACAGAAGCTGATCTAAAGAGACATGGTAAATTCTTTCTAACCGTAATGAATTTGTTTCTGCCATTAAAAAAATTATATCCACTAGCTTATATGCAGCAAGCAATGATGATTTGGAAAACTCTTCACCAATTAGAGGGCCAAAGTGTACAAAGCTATACCCAGGAACTTAGAAAAAGAGATTTAACTCTAGGCATATCTCTAGACTCACCTGAAACTTTGTTGAAGTATATAGGTGGTTTTCATAGCTATTTGAGGCACACCATTCTCATGTTTAATCTCACTAGCCTAGATGATGTATCAGTTCAAGCTACACATCCAGAGGCTAGAGGCAAGAATGTGAACCCAGAGATTGGGGGATCATCAAAACCCTCTGCAAGCAAGAATAAGGAAAAGAAGAAGCATAAATGGAAGGAGAGGAAGGTAAATGCTATATATAAAGACAAACCTTCATGCACTCATTGCAAGAAGGATGGACATGATGATTAACACTATTGGTCATTGCATCCAAAGCTGAAACCTAAGAAATTCGGTGGTAAGAAGAAGAAGACTGCTGCTGCTATTCATAAAGACTTGGGGTCAGACTCAGGTGATGAAACAACAGTCACAACCATAGGTATAAAAGGTAAAAATTCTGAAGCATCTACAAGTAATATTGCACAATCTATTGATAATGAAGATAATGAGAGGAAAAGAAATGAGATTTTTCATATTAGAGTTATTTCCAAGCACCAAAATATTGATACTTTATTTGATATTGGTTCACAAGCAAACTTGATTTCTGAAACAGTTGTAAAGAAGTTGGGCTTACTAACAACACCTCACAAGAAGCCATATCCATTAGATTGGGTATGTGATAAAGCAAAGCTACAAGTGACTAGACAATGTAAACTTAGGTTTGCTATTGGGTCAACATTTGTAGATGAGGCTGAGTTAGATATAGTTCCCTTGGATATATGTGGTATTGTTTTAGGAAGTCCTTACTTGTTGATAGAAAACCCATTTTCTATAGAACTGAAAATAAGTATTGAATCACTAAAGATGGAATAGAATATATTTTAAGAGCTCATAAACTCAAAAATAACTACTCTCTCATAAACTCAGGGAAGATGAAAAGAATTGTAAATTCATGCAAGCAATTTTTACTTATGGTTGTAAAGGAAAAGAACCCTAATAAAACCAATTTATTTGAAGGATGTGATGCTAAACAGAAGGCTGATTTAGTTAAAGTTGTTTTAGAATATGATATCCTATTTCAAGAACCTAAAGGTCTTCCACCCAAAAGGGAAATAGTACATGATATTCATTTGCAGCAAGATACTCCATTGCCTAACATTAGAATGTACAGGTTATCTGCTTTAGAGAATGTAGAGATGAAGAGGAAGGTACAGGAGCTACTCGATAAAGTTTTCATTAGACCAAGCACATCACCATGTGGATCTCCAATCGTACTGGTGAGAAAGAAAGATGGTTCGTGGAGGATTTGCATTGATTACAAAGCACTGAATAAAATAATGATCAAGAATCGTTAGCAGTGATGATCTATTAGATCAGATGAAAGAAGAGGTTTAATTTTCCAAGTTGGACTTGTGTAGCAGCTATCATCAGGTCAGATTTGCAGAACAAGATGCATAGAAGACTTCTTTCAAGACAAAGCAAGGGCTTTATGAATGGCTAGTTATGCATTTTGGCTTAACTAATGCTCCTGCCACTTTCATGAAAGGTATGAATGATGTACTCCGGCCTTTTATTGATGATTTTGTAATTGTATATTTAGATGACATTCTTGTTTTCAGTGAAACATGGGAAGAACATTTGAAGCATGTAAAGAAGACTCTAGATGTTTTGAAAAGAGAAAATCTCTAAGTGAAATTATCAAAATGTGAATTTGGAAAAACATCTTTAAATTATTTGGGTCATATTGTAGGGGGTGGTGAATTGAAGATAGATCCCTCTAAGGTTGAAGTCATTGTGAACTGGCCTAAACCCAAATCTTCTACAGAAGTTAGGAGTTTCCTAGGAGCAGCACAATATTGGAGAAAGTTTATTGCTAACTTTTCCTTGATTGCAGCTCCCTTACATGCTTTAACAGGATTGAACAAGGTGTTTCAGTGGGGAGGAAAACAACAGAAATCCTTCAACACCTTAAAAGAAAAAATTAGTACAACACCAATACTAGCACTGCCAGATCTTCAACAACCATTTGAGAATGAAACATATGCGAGTGACTATGCCATGGGAGCAGTGTTGATGCAACACGATAAACCCATATCTTATCATTAAGAGACATTTACTTATGCAATAGTTAATTATCCCACATATGATAAAGAATTGTATGCATTAGTGCAGAGTGTGAAAAAGTGGAAACATTACCTAATGGGAAAAGAAACAGTTATACATACAGATCATCAACCACTTCAATATTTACACTCACAAACTAAATTGCACCAATCAAGACACTATAGGTGGATGGGTTTTCTACAACAATTTCATCTTGTCATCATATATAAGTAGGGCATATACAATAAAGTTGTAGATATGCTATCAAGGCCAATCATAAATGCATCTACTATACTTAAGCATAACTCAATATTGCATGAAAGGTACATTGAACAATATGCTCAAGATGTAGATTTTAAAGATGTATATGCAACCTTAAGTCATAGAAAACAAGTAGAAGAATTGGATTATCATGCTAAGGATCAAATCTTATATCATTTGGGAAAATTATGCATTCCTAAAACTGAAAGAGTTAACGTAATCCAAGAAGCACATAGTTCTCTAATATCGAGTCATTTTGGTGCAAGTAAAATAGTTGCACAGTTCCAAAAGTTTTGTTATTGGCCAAGAATGCATGAACTAGATATATTAAAGGGTTTACTATGTGTGCAACAAGAAAGCCCAGTAATAGAAAATTACACTTGTACACTCCACTTCCAGTTCTTTCTCGTCCTTGGGAAAGTGTTTCCATAGACTTTGTTGGGGGGTTTCCAAAATCGAGAAAAGGTCATGATTATTTATATGTTATTGTGGACAGGTTCAACAAAATGTGTATTTTAATACCTTGTAACAAGTAGATTACGACTGAACAAATAACGAAGTTGTTCTTTTAGCATGTATGGGTTCATTTTGGGTTACCCACTTCCATTGTATCTGATCAAGATTCCTGATTTGTTGGGAAGTTTTGGTCAAGTATGTGGGAATTGATGGACACCAGATTGAAGAATAGAACAACATTTCATCCACAAATAGATGGCCAAACAGATGTGGTCAACAAGACAGTGATCCAGTTGCTCAGGGGCTATTGCAGCAAGCATCCCAAGCTTTGGGATGAATGTTTGTGTTATGTGCAACATGCTTACAACCGTGCTAAGCACTCTTCTACTCAGAGATCTCCTTTTGAGACTTGTTTTGGTTTTATACCAAAGTTTCCCTTGGATTTTGTCTTTAGTAAAGACATAATAGTTGATGGACACGGTGATGTGGACAAAGAAACCAAGTTCATTGAATAGATCCAAGAAATTCACGAGGCAGTGCAGGAACAGCTGGAAAGAACCAGGCCAAGTAGAAGGCAAGGCATGACAAACATCGACTTAAGCATAGCTTCCAAGTTGGTGATCAAGTCTAGTTGTACATCAACAAAGATAGAATGCAAGGTGAAGGAACTTGAGACTATATGAACCTTCATTGATTGAAGATCCCGAAGATCAAAGTCAGTTGCCTTCTTTTGATGATCTGTTGCCTGAATATGTTAATGAGATGTAGGAAGACACAGTTCTGGATAGGAAGGTGACAACTATGCACATAGGGGATTTTGAGTACCTGAGAATAGGACTCAAAGGTTCAAAACCAAGCAGTGCAAGATGGATAGAGATTGGACAAGTGAGGAAGCTATATCCTCACTTGATCGATGCTTAAAAACTAACTTTTGGTGATCCAAAAGCTTTTTCAGTGGGAAGGCATGATCTAAAATGGATCCAAAATACCCTCTAAGTCTTCAAAAATAAAAAACAATCACAAAGGATGAACTTTTAAAAATGGTGGATTATGCAATCGGGCCTGAAAAACATGAAGAAATAGTGAAAAACAGAGCTATCGAAGGCTTGAACAATGATGATTAGGAGCCATCGGATTTGGCTAATCAACGGTCCAGATCCAATCAACATATCGAAATTGGCGGTGGCGAGCGGAGGCTATCAGAGGTAGACATATGAAAATTGCGATAGAAGTCAATGCAAGTCAACGAGGACCGTCGATCAAGCATGCAGATCGATGGCCCAGGTTAACTCATGAGATCGCATCGGCAAAATACAAAGGAGCGCTTACCAATGGCCTCAGGACTATGCGATATGCGATTGCAATATATCACATCACATTATCACATCGGAGCAATACAAAGGATCAGGGACGATATACTTGTGACTTGTGATAGCCGGATCCAATGGGGTTATGAATGGAATATAACATACTTTGAGTTCCATGAAAGGGAGTTTTCCAATGTAAATTCACATTTTTGTTAAATAAATGAAAAACAAAGGAAATGTGAATTGGGAAATAAAACAAACCCGAAAGGGTTTATACATGCAGTGATAGATATTTTGAGTTCAGTAACAAGTGGGATTTTGGGTGGGCTATAGGCAGTAAGTAGTATTGGTTGGGCTTCGTCCGAGCCCATACATTGGCTGCCACGTGGCTAGGCGCAAGGGAGAGAAAACCACCCTTTTTGGGCGGGTAATCTCCGTGCGCATAAGCCACCCGTAATCAATAATAATCGTTGGATCAATGATCACTTATGATAACACTCGAATACAGATACTGAAGGATTATAGGGTGGAATTGATAATATTTTAGATCCGATAAAAGGTGTTTGGGTAGATTTATACGTGTTTTTGTGTATTTCTCTATGTAAACAGAGAATGACTATTTTAGGAAGTTCAAAGGTACCGATGGTCCCTTTCGCTGTAGAATAGGTGGCCACCATTCCTGAAAATGTTTAGCAATGATTGCTTAACGCTTGGAGGGGATTTTAGCGGACAGAGGCCGGGAGCCAGAAAGCCCAGAAGAGGAAACAAGTAGACAACGGCGATTGGCTTAAAAGCCACTGAATGAGAGAGATGGAGGCAAGCAATGATGAGACAGAGAGAAAATATAGACATAGAGCGAGAGGGATAGTTTGTGTACTCAGAGAGACTTGAGGGATTCAAGTAAACTCGTAATGTTTTGTATCTATTGCGTTGAGACTCAAATTAAGATCACTTTTGTAAAACTCTACTCTTGAAGACATAATAGAGAGGTCACCAGTGAAGGTTGGACTAGGAGACGTAGCCTAAGATTTTTGGGTGAACTCCATATTAAACTTGATGTGTTATGTGTGTTTGTCTATTATGTTTCTATAACTACTCATTGTCTATATTATTCGTAATATTATCCATCCATTGCACTAAGTAATATAGGCGAATCCATGCACATGAGTCTGTAATACCTTAATATTAGTCTAAGATCTCATTTTTAGATCAAAAATTCAATCATAACATAATAATGTCTAACAATGAGTAATAATTGTAACAAAAATTAGAGTAACAACAAGTTAAGACTCACAGTAGCACACTAATATCATTAGACATCAAGGAAATAACACAACATAAATAAACCTATGCATACAACTAATCTAATAGCACGTGGTCAAGAGAGTGGGCCCAACTCCCTAATCAAGGTTGTGGCAAGATCAAGAACTATAAAATACTCAGAAGATCAAAATTTTCATTAATCAAGATAACATTATAGAGGTCTATTGTTACAGCTCAAAATTCTCGTGTATCTGTTAGTGGTGGCTTTTCTAGCCCCGTAACACTATTTCATTTAACAACCGATAATCCCTAAGATTAAGATAGTCGTTTACCTACAAATGCATAACAATTCTTAAGATATAATAGAATATAAACATAGCACTTGTGCTAGTCGATACGTTGAACCATCGTTGCAAATGATATCCGAAGATAGTATTAAAAACTCAATAGTCATCATATGTTGAATCGTGGTCTTCATCATTCCTTCAAATCTGCAAGGAAACTTAAGTTAGCAAGTCGCTTTAGGAAATAATCCCTTATGACTATGCTTCATCCATTAACAATTCACAAAGACATGACAATAGGTATACCTTTGTTGTTTAGAATACAAATCAGCCAACAAGGAAATGAAATGAGTACAAGAAAGGGATAAAAAGGACGGTAAAAAGCGGGTAAATTTACCAACCAACATCTCCCCCCAACTAGCCTTTCTGCATGTCCTCATGCAGATCGCAATCTATGTAGATATGGGTTAGACCTACTGTGGTCAGCATGGAGCTATGCGAGGTCATATTTCATGGCCATTTCTATTCTGGGAATCTTATATCCATCTGTGTGAAAGAATTCCTTCAACCAATCATTGTGTACCACATAAGCTGGTGTGTACTTCTCATATGGCAGCCAAATAATGGGAAACTGAAATATCATACCCATCCATCGGGTCCCATAATGTTGAATACATGTGATATATCATGGTATTCTATCCAAAGCCCAAAAAAAATTAGGGGCCCCAATGGGTTCACTTATCTTACTGCAGATGACAACAACACCCATTGTTTCTAACAGCCAGCCCAAGCCTCTTGCTAACAAGTAAAAATTTACTTTGTAGCATGTCAGCACACCACTTTTGTGTTTCCAGTATTTGACTCTTCCAGCCTTCTATCCCCAAGAAGGTACAATGTTTATTAAAATTATTCAGAGCCTGGCAATGCCCTGATCGAAATACAAGTGGCCTATTCACTTGGTTCTCTTCAAACGTGTTGAAGGCCTTCTTCCATTTAACTTGCTTAATTGTGAAGGAGTTGAAGGCTCTAGGCTGAATATCCCCCACATATTGCACTGGATTGAACATTTGATTAGTCCCTATAAAATAATCATACATGTAGAGTTCACACACTAAGTGTTGGTTTAGGATATTGTGACCCCTTAGGATCCGCAGAAACTGTATTAGATATTGGATTTCATGGCTTAGATCTTGATGGATGCTCTCAAAACATAAGAACATGTACTTTTCATGGAGGAACAAAGTGTAACTATGAGAAGGAGGTCGGCACACCATCACCTGCTGCACTAGACCAAACATTTCATCTTTGTCGGCCTTCAATAACTGCACTTGCTCTTCTAATTCCTTAATCTTTTTTTGTTGCTTCTCCTATTTCCACTTTGCTTTCTCTATCTTGGTCATGTAATCAGTTACTACTTTCGCATCTTGTTCCTGAATTCCTCTCACTTCTTCCCAATCGTCTTCCAAAGAGATAGATCCTCATTGAAGGTGAGATGTAGTAGCCTTCCATTTCTCAATACTATGAAGAAGAACCCCGTGAGTCAAACATATGCAAAAATGACTTAGTCTATGCAAATGTTGAAGTGGTAGGCTTGTGTTCAGCCTACACTGCTACTGAAGTGGTTTTGGCAGCTTGACCAACATTCCTCTTAGGCTTCCTCACCTGTCTCCATAAGCATAACACTTTATTCCTTAGCTTAATAATTAACATTTTTAATTTCATATTATCCTTAAATTGCGACCGACATCTTTCCTGGATTGAGGCCCTTCTCTTTTGCACTATTCAATGAATTCCTATTTGATAATGACCTCCTCCATTGGTCTCATGGTTGGTGGTGGATTTGGCAGATTGACGTCAATAAAATCATCAACCGGCTCTTGTTTCACCCTTATTTCTTCTACTTTCTCCACGACTCAGGGGACGACCCCAACACCTTTTTTTGTAGGTCTTGGACATCCATATCTTCCCTTAATGACTTCAAAGCCAGTGTAGGCCCTTGTGGAGTAGCATTTTCAACACCCTTTTCCTGTGGCTTCTTTGTTGCTGGGTCATCTTCAGTTTTCCCATAAATTGGTTTTGGCCCTTGCAGGTTGGTACCAACAACAACATTTTCTTCCAATTTGTTTGTGAAAATAGCATTAGCCACAATTTTTTCAACTTTCCCTTCAGTCGACATTGGTTCTTATGTAATAGTGTCGACCACCAGTTCTTCAATTTGCCTAATTTATCCACCAGTCGACATTGGTTGTGTGATAGTGTCAGCAATGGTGCCTGTAGTTGTTCCTACAAATATTAGTATCGGGGGAGATATATTTTCTTTCACTGAGCATCTAAGGGAATGAAATTTTCTTGCATGTCTTGGTAGGGAAGCGGAAAGTGGAGAATGAGGAATATCCTCCTCTATTTCAATCCTTTCAATGCCTACTATCTTAATTCTTTCTCCTCCACCTTTTTCTACGAGTTGTTTCACACTTTCCTTCTCCTTTTCTTCTTGTGCTACCTATTTTTCTATTTCAACTGACAACTCAACAATCTACGTTGGTTCTTGTATAACAACATCGACTACAGTTTTTGCTTCTTCCACTAGTTCCTCCACCACTTTGGTAGGTGACACTGGTTCTTATGTAATTGCGTCACTTGCATTTTCTTCCACTACCAACAATTATTCCATCAGTTTAGTATTCAACGTTGGTTCTTGTGTAAAAGTCTCACCTACACTTCCTTCTACTTCCATTGCCCCTACTTCTAGGTCAGTAGTTGATGTTGGTTCTTGTGTAGCAACATCACTTGCACTCCCTTCTACCTCTATTTCTTCTGCTTCTAAGTCAACAGTGGATGCTATTTCTTGTGTAACAACATCATCTGTGGCCCCTTCCTCTACTAGAGATTTTGATGTAGACTGTTTTGTTGACAATTATTCCAATTTCTTGGTAGTCGACACTGGTTCTTATGTAGCAGTGTCATTTGTGGCTTCTTCCTCTGCCACTAATTCTTCTTCCTCTCTTGCTGACATCATGGTGACAAGTTCCTCTTCTCCTATTTTAGTGAATTTTGGCCAAGCCATGGAAGTATGCGAGAGGGCACGCACCACCACTAGCTTTACAAGCTTGTGGTTTGTGAAGATCACCAACTGTTGACGTCAGCGCCGAGTAGACTGTGCCATTAATTGAAGGTTATTCCATAATAAATATGGCATATCCAAAGAATGAACATGACCAAACCAAAGGCATGTAAGAAGTTTAAAATGGTATTTCAACAAGGTAGAGATCCAACCTTCATAATTAATGTATTGCAAAATGAATTACATGACCTCAGCCCATGGATATGGAAAGGATTTATGATCGTATCCCCTTCCCTTCTAAACCACGGTTTCTCCTTCCTACAAGAATAATTCTGGAAATTCTGGTAAGGGTGATTTCCGGGCGAACCATTTCTTCCCTCGAGGCAACCCGCTCACAGTTGAGATAACTCCTTTAGTGAAAGGAATGTTCAACCCATAGACTCTGGAAATTCAAGGCAAATTCGATTGTAACGGCTTCATTGAATCCGTGCAACCTCTCAAAATAGGTGTACCATCCTGCATCTTGAAAAAATGGCCATACATCTGGATGGTGTCGAACCTATTTCATGTCTTCCGGTTCATGCCTACCAACTTTCCCACACATTCTGCTAGGTGCTTTATAGTAGCAAAACCATTGAGGAGAGTGTTAGTTGGTAAAGTTGTGATGATAGTGATTGCGGTGGAAAAGGAAGCAATGATAGGGTATCCTAGCAGATTTTATGGGTGTTGGAAACAATATTGAGAGGGGGGGTGAATCATTATTAGAAAGTTAATAACTTTTCATTTCTATAATCAGATTTATATATGCTACTTCAGTTAAGGGAACTCGCGTGTGCACGTAATTGCGTTTAAAGAAACTAACATATATCCACCAAACTTATGATTTAGTTCATTCATCATATATTGATCTTTAGTCAGTGCATCAGAACTTCATTAACCATATAAACACTAACAAGGTGCAATAAAAACAGAATAGACCATCACATATAAGCAACACACATGAACACCAAGATTTAAGGTGGAAACCCAATGCGGGTGAAAACCACCTGCTGTTGTCATCTCTGTCTTCTTTTAATAATAAGAAAATTTGTTTACAACATTGTAATGGTGCATAATCATACCAGTACATGGGCTTCTACCTATAGAAGGCTACAACCTTTCTCATTCTCCAGCTTCTACTAGAAGGGAGCTACAACCCCCTAGCTCTCATACTAGCCGATATGTTTACTAGTACATATGCGCCAACCTACAAAAGGCTAGAACCTTCTCTCTTCCTCCAGGGACCTCGTTTCATAAATTTTTAGACTGGATACTCCTGGAACACAACACCATAACCTGACGGCCACCTTTCATTCAATTTTCATACTGGACCCATCAGTAACATTGAAGCTCAAAATCATAACTGCAATAGAACCATCAAATACGTCTGCATCAACTAATCACTGAAACTCAATCATCACTCTCTAAATCAACCAAACTCAATTAATCACTTACAACCTCCAAACCTCTGACACAACTGAATCAACCATTCATTCATACTTAATCAATTTCAACCAATCAACAGGAACAAAAACATTACTTTGACCAGTACACATATATGAAGCCAGAACATTGCATCATTATTCAGAACTAGTTGTAACCTAAAAACCATGCATCAGAGTGTATAAGAAACTTGGAAGAGCTGAACCAATGTGTATACACAACTTCATCAAAGCGAACAAGCGTATAGATCTGTAGATACTTACTTATAACCTCGTTGCACTTCCCGACATCAGACATACCTAGATCATCACATATAAACAATAATACATGCGTTAGCAATTAGATCTAGCCCATCAAGTTACATAATGATAACTCATTATGATCTTGATCCATTATTAGATCTCATCCATCATCACTGAAGTAAATCACAATCAATCAATCTGAACACTGTTACCAGAATGCAGTCACCAGAACATAAAGCAAAACCCAGAACTCTACATCAACAACTAGAACCAATTGCAACTTCAAATATCATAGTTCACAAGGTATACACTACTTCAATATGTCGAACCTACATGTATATGGGCTTTTACCAAAGTCAACCAGTGTATACATTTGTAAATATTCATTCATAATTTTGCAACTATTCTAAACTTCAGTTATATCCAAATCATAATATTTATAGAACAACACATGAATTAGTATACAAATCGAGAATAAACATGATCAAACTATATAAAGATAATTCATTCCAAGCCTTAAGATCCCGATCCATCATTAGATCTTGTCCTCCATCAATCGCTAAGGCTCCTCCTCGGATCAGATCAAGCAGAGCATCATAAACATATAACCTGCATACTAGATTTCACACTTCATCAAAATATTCAATGCTTGTACACTTTGTCCTAATGATCTTCTCCTCCCTATATAGTTTTAGGCCTTTCTCAATACCATGGACCAAAACCTCTTAGGACCAATACCTTGGACCAAATATCTAGGGTCAATACCTTGTGCCAGATACCTTGGACCAATACCATGGATCAAAATACCATGGACCAAATACCTCAGACCAAAAACTTAGTTTTCCAAGGTATACACGCTTTTCTTTCTATGAAAGTCCGTGTTTACACTATACGCTCCTTTGGTTCTATTAACCTACGTGTATACACAGCTTGGTCAAGGTGAACCTACATATACCTCTGTTTCTTCATTCTTTATAGTCTGAGTTGTTATTCCTTTATGTTGTCATGCTGTACTGTGATCTTTCATTTGAGTGAGTTTCCTTCTGAACTGATTCCTTGAAACTACCCTACATTCCATCACATCTGTAAACACTATTGTCATGCATTCTGTCACATCTAATATTTCTTCTGTAGATTCCTCTAGTTACCATAAAAAAGTAAGTTGTTCTGCTACAAGTGGGTTGCCTTCAAGTACAACACATGCATCATAATGCCAACAATGGGGAAAATCCATGGTGGATCGTGGCAATAATGACAATTATTAAAATGCATTTGGAAGGATGTTAATTCAATGCAATCGTACATATTTCAATTTCCAATGTGTATGGATAAATGTCCAAGTTATGTTGGGGATTGGAATAATGATCGTGGAATGTACGAGTTGGTGCGAGGTTTAACAATGATAATGATAGATCATCATTGCTATTAAATACGGCATATTTAACATTAAATATGATACCTCCCCCCAACTAAGGGATGACCGTCAATGGTCATGTGTAGTCATGTCATAGGCGAGATATTAATGAAGTCCACGAAGTCAGTCGGGGATGTACTTGGTGACTTATCTTGATGGAGTAACAACACCGGATGAGTATTTAGACCAAATTGCTACAAATAGAGCAACATCACTAGAGGATTAACAACACCACTATACTGAAACAGAATCGCGATGAATGTAGTAACAAAACTAGAGGAGTAACAACACCAAAGGAGTAAGAGCACCAATGAAGTACTTAGATGGAATCACCACGAGTCGGCGTAAAAACACCGGAGGAGTAACAACACCAGTGAAGTAATTACACAGAATCGACATGAATCAGAGTAACAACATCGGAGGAGTAAAAAGACCAGGGGAGTAACAACATCAGTGAAGTACATAGAAAAAATCGACATACAAAGAATAACAACACCGGAGGAGTAATAGCACCAGTGAAGTACCTGCAAGAAAAATAATGATAGAGTAGTAACAACATTTTATTATATATATATATATATATTTCAAAACCAGAATTATCAGAGAGATGTTTAATAAATGAGTCTTTAGAAACTGGACGATGACACAATATGAGGCAATGTCCATTTGCAATCAGGGGAGTCTGTGCCTCATCGATTATTATGAGTGTAACCATCCCATTATCAAACACCATGTCAACTTCATACAATCCAATCCATCCATAGCAGAGTTTTCCTCTAAAATATTTGATCTGAGAGTTATAGAACAACGTCCAATATCCTCTTTGAAACACCTTTTTCTTGATAAATTTATCATGCCATTTATTTCACTGTAGCTAAACCGCGACAGTGTTATGGACAACTATCAAATGAATTTCATCCAACTCATTTAATTGTTCCAATTGGTGTTTCTGGGCTTCTGAAATATCCAAACCTAATTCAAGGACTGCCTTGAGCATCTTAATTTCAAATTCCACTTGAAACAAAGGGAGTGTCCCATAGACAAGCTGGTATGGTGAAAATCGTATTGTATTCTACCATGTTGTTCTATACAATCAAAGTGCCTCAAAAATATTTTCAACCCAATTTCGGACAGTCTTTGTAAGGATATTCTCCAACACTTTATTTGTAGTGTTGACTTGACCATTTTTATGAGGATGATATGGAAATGTCATCTTGTGCTTGATTCCATACTTCTTCATAAGTCCTGATATCAGACATGATGTGAATTGTGCCCCTCCATTTGAAACTATCTATCTAGGAGATTTGTACCGAGCGAAAATTTCTTCGAATAAGAAGTTTGAGACAAACTGTTATGTTGCTTTCATAATATCCTTGGACTCTACCCACTTTGTCACATAATTTGTGCAAACCAGAATGTGGAATTTCTAATGTGAAGGTGTATTGTAACAACATCTCATCCAACTGACCAGGTTGTCCCATCTACTGGCAGCTATCGTACCCTCAAACATATTTCTTTGCATCACAAAAAATAGAGGGCCAATAGTACCCCATATATAACACCTTATGACATGTCTGTTTATCTGCAAAATTCCCTCCAAAGGGGCCATCGTGAGCAACTTTTAGGACATCATAGATTTCATCTTCACATATATCACACCAGATTTGTTGATCAGGTCCTCTATAAAAGAGGTGTCCCACTATCCATGAATAGCGGGCACTATGATGGATAATATTTTGTTTCTCTCTCTATGGAAAGCGTTGAGTTACTTTTCTTGCAACAATATAGTTAGCAATATCTTCATACCACAAAGTGTGAGTAGAAATTGCAAAAATATGTTCATATGGAAAAAATCCTATACATGTGTACCTTCATCACTAGTATCCAGCCTAGAAAGGAAATTTGTAACTACAATCTCTTTCCCTAGCTTATCTACAATGGTAATATCAAATTATTGAATTAATAATAACCATCTCGTAATAGGACTAGGGGTTATAGGTTTATTCATCAGATACCTGATGATTGTATGATTGGTGTGCACAAAAGGGATACCCTGTAATGTAATGTCGAAACTTATTAATAGAATAAATAATAGCCAAAAACTCTTTTTCAGTTACTGCATAGTTCAGTTCAACAGGAGTCAGATTCTTGTTGACGTAATATATCACTTATGGTTTCTTGTCTTATTCTTGTCCCAAGACTGCCGCTACTGCTGTGTGAGAAGCATCTATAGAAATATGAAATGGGAGCTTCTAGTCGGGACCACATAATATCAGATCTTTGCAAACTAGTTCTTTGATTTTCACAAAGGATGTTTCACATTCATCTGTCCACATGAACTCTACATCCTTAGGAAAGAATTGAAAATGTGGAAATTGCATCTTAGAATTTTTTTTTCTATAAAACGTCAATAATATCCAGCATAAACAATGAAACTACACACATATGTTGGTGTGTTAAGTGTAGGAAAATTTAATATCACCTCTACCTTGGTAGGATCAACCCGAATTCCTGCAACTGAAAGGAGGTGTCCCATCATTATTACTTCTTTCATCAACATATGACATTTCACTATATTAAGAGAAACATGTGTTTGCTTACATATTTTAAGTACTTTTTCTAAGTTTTCCAGACCTTCTTCAAAAGAATCCCCATATGGGGTGTAGTCATCCATGTAGACTTCAACACTATCATTGACTATATCAGAAAAAATTCCTAATATTTCCCCTTGAAAGGTATTCGGTGCATTATAGAGACTGAATGGGAGGAATCAGTATGCAAAGGTTTTGAAGGGCATGTGAAGGTAGTTTTATCTTGACCCTTAGGAGCTATTTGGATCTGGTTATACCCACTAAATCCGTCGAGAAAGGAGAAGATCTTCTTTCTGGCTAATTTATCAAGGATCTGGTGAATAAAGTAATCAACAAAACTATTTCATGTAAGCAAAAATATTCCACTTTCCATTCTTCTTCGGAATTATGAATAGTGGGGATACCCATTGACTATCTGGCATTGGGTAAATAAATCCCACATCTAGTAGTTTCTATAATGCAACTTTGACAATATTCTTTAAAGAAAGATTCATTATTCTCTGTGGTTGCGTAACAGTTTGAAATTATTCTTTAATGTATATGTGATGAGTACATAAGTCAGCAGGGATTCCTTTCATATATGTGTATTCCCAAGCAAAGGCTTCTTTCTGTTCTCAAAGGACATTCAATAACCATTCAGACTAGGAAGGTGAAAGGTCAGGATTAACGTTTAACATCTTCCCTAGTTCAATTTCTACAGGAATACTATTACAGGGTACAATTAAAGGAAGTTTTCAACTTCAATATCTATTTCAATGGCTTCTTGAACATTACAACTCATAACATATTCTAATAGCTAGCGGGTTGAATAAGAAATGGAGTTGAGGCTGCTAATAAAGGTACTAATGGCATCATCCTCCATTTCATCCTTAAAGAAGAGGGCCTCACCAATAGTAAGAATTGGTCTAATTCTTCATTTTTGGGTTCAAGGCATTTCGTACCTAGATATTTTTGTATTAAGGTAAATCTTGGTTTATTTGGTGAACTCAGTTTTGCAGGGGGATAAAGGATAAGATTGTTTATAACTTCCCCATTGGATATTATCATATTTCTTGATAGACACCCAATGTAAGCGTTTGCAGTCACAAGCCATAGTCTACCTAAAATCAAAGGATGCCCACTGGCTGGGGATTGGGTATGTAATACCAAAAGATCGACACAATACTCTGATGAGTCTATTGAAATGGTTATATCTTCCAACTTCCCTACTGGTATTATGGTAGACCAATTAAGTCTACCAACACATTTGGGATATCAACCCCATTAATTTATACTATAAGAATCAGGTTCCCTAGATCCCCGTACGTAACAGGTGTAGGCTTCCCCAACATTATGTCTGATAATTTTCCCATAACGTGAATAGTGAGTGGATCCTTTGGTTTGCCTCTAGGTTTCTTAGAGAAATATTATTTGATCGTTTTAGCAAAAATTGGTACGTCCCTCATAGCACGAAGTAACAAGATTTTGACAAATAAATTTTGCAATTCCCCTAAAAACTCAAATTCAGGATGAGGAATCTGTTTTCTCAAGGATAGTATCTCAGGATAAGCTAGAATAGTTTGACATACTCTAGTAACAATTGTTTGAGAAGGGGGTTGTTGTTCCATAGGAGTTTATGTTGACTCATCCCCAGTTGTTCCAACATAATTCCTAGGTTCTCGTTCTCAGACTTCATCATCAATATGTTCAACAATTATTGGTGAAGTCTGAGTATTTACCACCTGACGGGATTAGAGATTTAATTCATTACATTTCGTGGTGGCAATACTGTATGCAGGAAGGTTGAGTGTCTCAACCTGTTGAGACCCCCTATTGTTTGGATTTTGGTTGAATTGAATAAGCAGTTGTGGATGAAGAGGAGGAGTACAGATGGAGGCATTAGAAGGTAGTTGTAACTATTTTTGTGGCATAGGCTGGGAGAATTGTCTTGATGAAGGAGGAGGTCCATGCCAATTTTGAGACCATGAAGGAGTTGGACTAGATTGAGGGAACCATGGTTTCCAAGTCATTGGATATTGATAGGACTGCCGCCATGACAGTGAAAAAATTATAGACTCAGGCGCAAAATTGAAATTATTAAAATACCGAGAGGGGTCTTGTGGTATACCTTGATTCATGTTATGTGGTTATGGTTTTCATGGTTTCCTTGATTTGATGACGTACAAGTAATCTACCTTTTCATTTTCTCCCTAAAAACTGCATTCAGCCCAGGAAGAGATGGACATGTGCTAGTAGAATGAATTTGGTCACATATCGCAAATGTCTCCATAGTATTCAGTGGAAATTACTTCAGTAGGTGCTTCTTCTTGAATTGAGGGTACAAAATGGACATAGCCTTCTCGGCTTCCATCTGCTTTTGTTTCACCTATAGAACGTCCAACTGCGAGGACAATGTTCTCAAGATATCAATCCTCAAGTTGTCTAGTAAGTTTCCAATTTCTACTTTTTTAACTCCACCACTAGATGTCTTGAGGGTTCAGATCCCCTGCCTATGCCTCTCAACTCCATGTGAATACTTAATGCATAATTCGTAGATGGTGTCAAATACTTCCTTTGATATATTTTGTTTCCTACTACGTTAAAAAGTTCCAAAGATTCCTCCCTTAGTGCCCGAAGAAAAATTATATTCAATATGTCCTTATCCAGATCACTATGGCCTGATCTATAAAAATTGTATTTGAAACATTCCACATGGTCCTCCATGTTCTCATCCTCTTTCTGCATAATATTAAAGATTTCTTCCTTAACATCTCAGGAATTTTAGTAGTCTTGATACTTTTCGAGTAAAATCGTCTTTATATCGTCCCATGTAGTAATAGATTTCCCCCCTAAACCCATGAAACATCTCAAATATGTTCCCTCCAAAGTTGCAGGGAATATATTCAATTTATGGGCATTAGAAATATAGTTGTCACATGGAATGAGTCGAGGTTGCAGACAAGATCGACCTCCCTAGTATCTAACGATATCTAGTGACAAGCAAGCCAATAAAAAACTATCTTTCTCTAAATATGCAATTAAAAATAAAGGCAAACAAGTGTTTTAGGACTACCTTGGGTCCAATGCAAGTTTGTGGAAGCCTCGCTCCTTTGATCGAAATGAGCTCCCTTGTAGCAAGTCTGCAAACACAAACAAGCAAACAAATTAAATAGCACCTGAAAATCCAATGTCATAAAGCATATCCATCATAATGATCAAGGAATTTATGAAACAAACCACATAAGACAATTTTTTGAGAAAAATGAATCTGATTGTATTAATTCAAATCAAAGAAGAACTTTACAACCTGTGCCTTGATGTTGTACAACCTCCTCCTAGGGTCCAACAAGAAGTCTCCTCTACTTTAACAAGTTTCACTCACTTCCCAATGAAGCCAAAAGGTATTTGATCTTTCCTCTCAAGCTTAACTAGGAAGTCTTAATTCCATCAGCATTTACCCTTAAAAATGTTCAGCTTCTAACCTCCCTAGAAACCAGCCCAATGCCTTAATTGATAGTGCAATGGAGGGAAGTTACTAGGTCCTCCTTCAAAGGGATAAATCCCTCCTTCAAAGGGATAGCTCCTCTTATCAAGGGATTAGCTCCTTCTATTTTGGGATGCATGAACCACCTTGGAGCGAACAATCGACGTCAAAATTCCTTCTAGAATCATCTAGAATTAACCCAAATTGAGTTTTTTAGAATAAACTTGCGCCTTTTTTACTTTCACAGGGGTCCGCACCCACCCCTTTACAGACAGAGCAGGCATATCCACAGGTAACATGAACAAAGAGTGTAGGACTGTAGGTAACAGTGAGAGAAAGTGTGGAACCAGAGCTTTATTGATTTTTAATGTCTTTCTCTCATTTTCAAAGCTTGACATGAAGAGCTGAGGTCTGAGACTTGCTTAGGAGAACAGTATAAGTGATGATAGACCCATACTGACTGCAAATAGTCATGGTGACAATATTTTTGTGTAACAATGTCAATACCATAGTTCATCGGTTTTTCAGGAGGATCGAACCCTTGACTAATAAGGGTTTTCCCTCCATGCTTGTGATTAATGACAAATTGATGCTGATTGAGGATTATGTTCAGAAGCTGAGAGAGGTGGGAAAACATGCAGCTTTAGTTTCAAACATAAGAGGTTCAGAAACACTGGAACTTATAGTAAATGCACTCAGGGATACTTTCTTTATTTTGAATGAAATCAGACCCATATTTTTAATAAAACCCACTTTTACTAAATATACAGAGATGGATGAAATTTACAGAAGAGTAACTAAGATATCTATCCCAGAAAAGAAACATTGGGAATAATTGAGAGAATTACTTGACTAAAGGGTGATTTAACAACATTCAACTTTTAAAGGAATAGTTAGCATAGGTTCAACAGTTTTCAGTATTTCCAGCAACAATCATCAACAGCTTAGCAACAAAATAGTGCCACATAAACTAGCGATTTATATTTCTGATTTTCTAATTGTTTATTTTTGTAAAATAGTTTGAGATATTTTCTTAGTTCTTTTATTGTATAAATAACTCTTTTTCATGAGTTATTAAGGGTTGCACCCTTGAAGAAGCATTTCTAAACATTAAATGTACTTGACTTTTCTGAAACATTAATACAAAGCTGTGGATTCTGAATTTTGGTTCATACAGTTTTGTTTTTCCTGTACGTTTTTCTAGTTATATTCACAGTGATCATCTATAAAGAGAATGAATTATATTAACTATTTGTTTAATTAATTCCATCTTAATTCATTTCAGTTTTCGTTGCTATCTCACTGTTGTCGCATGCATGAAACTGTTTTGCACGAACTGTCACTGATTCAGCGACTCGCTTCACCCACATGAATGTTGATTTGTTCACAAAATATTTCATTCAATGTTTTCATGCATGATCAATCACTTATTCTTTCACTTAGTGTCACCATGCATTCACTTTAATATTTGCTTTCAATTGCCAGTCGACGGGTCTGGGCCAGTGAGAATTGCACATTACGCAATCTCGGCAGTCAACAGTCAGCCTAGATTACGCATTGCACAAATCCAATAGCCAATCTTTCCTCTGAGATAGCCCAGACTGCCTTCTGTGTAGTTATGGCAGCCATTCATGTAGCCTCCCAGAAGAAATTTCACAATCTTTGACTGTCATTCCCCAAGTATTTGTTATGTCATTCCCCGAATTTGCTTTGGTTTTTGCTCACATATTTCTTACCATGCATGTCACTTTGTCTCCATATCTTTCAAGTGTTCATCCACCAGTTAGCAGTACAAAACTGTTATGCTTCTCAACCTGCAAAGTAATACCGAACAGAGAATATGCGAAGAAAAGATACCCAGAACACAAAATATGCGAAGAAAATATACCCAGAACACAGAATAGCAATGATTTTATTACTCAGAGAGAAATGTTCACAGGCCTCTTCGAGGGGGCAACCTCCAATAGAGCAGAGCTCGATTACAAAACAAGACACGATACTCCTCGCAGGGAGTCTCTATCCTTTATATATGACTCATACATGCAATACCACGGGCCAATACCGTGGGTTTTATTATACCGTCTATCTAATACTACCGCCCATTTACCCTCTATCTAATACTACTGCCCATTTGCAACTAACTGTGGTCCCGTCATTAATTGCGGGTTAACCAATTACAATTATTAATATGGGCTTTATTGACTCTTGACTATGACGTGATCCCATGACATAAATAAGGGGGTTAGGGTGGGACCCTAACATGCCCTCCCCCTTAAGACTAGCCTTGTCCTCAAGGCTAAAGCTGCGGAAATTGCTGAAGAATAGTGGCTGGTTCCCAAGTTGCATCTTCCGGAGAGGTGTCTTTCCATTTGACGAGGACTTCCTTAATCATGCGGCCGCGCAGGTGCTTGTCTCGTGTGTGGAGAACTTGTTCCGGTTGAAGCCAGATTGACCCTTCCTCGTCCAATTCCGGTAGACTGGTTTGAACTCGGCAATTGTTCCCAATCA
>APFE030130143.1:0-18838 GCA_000404065.3 Pinus taeda
GGAGAAGGAGAAGAAGGTCTCATTTGGAAATGACACCCTTGCACTCATAAAAGGTAAAGGTTCTATTCTTTTAAAAGAAAAGGTCAAAGCAAGAAATGTTATGTATGTTGATGGCTTAAAGCATAATCTATTGAGTGTGAGTCATATGTGCGATCAAGGAACAGAGGTAATATTTCGATCAAATGGATGTAGTGTTCGTGATCTTGATATAGGAGAAACAGTGATCAAAGGCATAAGAACTCCAAATAATTTATACATATTCAAAGGAGGACAACAAAAATGCAACCTGAGCAAGAATGATGAACACTGGCTATGGCACCGGAGGTTGGGGCATCTAAGTTTCTCACAGATAAGGAAAGCATGCAAATACCAGGTAGTTCGTGGTCTTCCAGACATCAGAATTCCAGACAATACAATATGCAAATCCTGTCAGTTTGGTAAGCAAACCAGAACTAACTTCCCTGAGAAGGAAGGATCAACTAGTAGGCCACTTGAACTTGTCCATACTGATGTATGTGGTCCATCTAGGAAAAGGTCACCTCAGGGAGAAGAATACTTTATATTATTAATTGACGACTATTCAAGGATGGTTTGGATAGGACTTATGAAGCAAAAAGATGAAGCCTTCGAAAAATTCAAATCCTTCAAAGTTTTGGTTGAAAACGAATCAGATCAAAAAATTAAATGCCTCAGGTCTGATAGAGGTGGGGAGTTTACCTCAAATTAATTTTTCGATTTTTGTGAAGAACATGGAATAAGAAGGGAATTCTCTACAGCCAGGACTCCTCACCAAAATGGAGTAGTGGAAAGGACGAACAAAACGGTTCAACAAATGGCTCGTGCTATGCTTGATGAGTCTGGAACTCCCGCAACTTTCTGGGGTGAAGCTACATTTTCTGCAGTTGTTATTCTCAACAAAACAAATGTCCAGGTAAACAGCACTCAAACTTCTCATGAGCTCTAGTATAGTGAGACTCCTTCGTAAAATATTTCAAAATTTTTGGAAGCAAATGTTATATCAAAAATACTGATGAACATCTTGGCAAGTTTGAACCTAGAGCAGATGAAGACATTCTCCTTAGTTACTCTCCCCACAACAAAGCATACAAGTGTTATAATAAAAGGCTTGGAAAAATTGTTGAAAGTATTGATGTAGTGGTTAATGAAGAAAAAAACACTCCTAGGCAGGTAAGATCGGAAGATTTCGAAGATGATGAGGACTATCCATCAAAATCAAATCAGATTCATGATGAAGAAGAAACCTATGAAGAAGAAACCCATGAGGAGCCTGAAGAACAAATAAGGATAGAAGAAAAGACTCCATCCAAATACGTTCAAAAGAATCATCTAGAAACTCAAATTTTGGGGCAGAAAGAGGTAGGTATACAAACAAGAAGAACAATTGCAGAAGCTTCAAGCTATTTGGCATTACTTTCCTCCACTAAACCACAAAATGTAAGAGAGGCATGCAAAGATGAATGCTGGGCCAAAGAAATGGATGAAGAACTTGAGCAGATCGAAAAGAATAACACTTGGGAGTTGGTTCCTAGACCAAAAGATAAGAATGTCATTGGGACAAAATGGATCTTCAAAAACAAGTTGAATGAAAATGGGGAAGTGATTAGAAACAAGGCTAGACTTGTTTGTAAAGGGTATGCACAACAAGAAGGAATATACTTTGAAGAAACTTTTGCTCCCGTTGCTAGACTTGAGGCCATCAGGATGTTGCTTGCTCTCTCTAGCTTTCAGAAGTTCAAAGTATTTCAAATGGATGTGAAATCAACCTTTCTGAATGGAGACTTAGAAGAAGAAGTGTACATTGAGCAACCTGATGGATTCATCATTGGTAATGATCCAAATCTTGTATGCAAACTAAAGAAAGCTCTCTATGGTCTCAAACAGGCTCCAAGGGCTTAGTACTATTGTCTGGACAAATACCTTCATCTACAAGGTTTTTCAAAAGGATCAGCAGATAGCAATCTTTATATAAAAATTGAAAATAACAAATTGCTAATACTTGTTGTATATGTAGATGATATCATCTTTAGTAGCAATGAAGAAGCTATGAGTCAAAACTTTGCCTTGGTGATGCAGAAGGAATTCGAAATGTCTTTGCTTGGAGAGCTGACATATTTTCTTGGTTTACAAATCCAAAAAAATAAAGACGGTATCTTTTTATCTCAAACCAAGTACCTCAAGCAGATCTTGAAGAAATATGGCATGGAAGATTTGAAACCAGTATGTACTCCTATGGTCACAGGATGCAGCCTCAGTGCAAATGATGAATCAGCAGCAGTGCATCAACCAACCGATAGATCCATGATTGGAAGTCTACTCTATTTAATAGGTACCCGACCGGACATCATGCATGCAGTAGGAATTGTTGGAAGATTTTAGGCAAATCCTAAGGAAACTCATCTTCAGGCAGTAAAGAGAATTTTCAAGTATCTTCAAGGAACTCAAAACTATGGCTTATGGTATCCTATAGATGCAGATCTCACTCTTCATGCTTATACAAATTTAGATTGGGTTGGAAGCGTGGATGACAGAAAAAGCACTAGTGGTGGTGCATTCTTTATGGGTTCCAGATTAGTATCTTGGTTCAGCAAGAAATAGAGTTCTATTGCCTTATCTACAGCTGAAGCAGAATATGTGGCTGATGCATCTTGCAGCACCCAAATCCTTTGGATGATGCAAACCTTGTAGGATTATCAAATCACTTGTACTCCACCTATCTCCATCTTATGTGATAACACGAGTGCAATCAGCATTTCAAAGAATCTAGTCATGCATTCAAAGACCAAGCACATACCTATCGAATATAATTTTCTTCGAGAACAAGTGTTGGAACAAAAAATCAAGTTGGAGTATGTTCCCTCCAAGGAACAAGTTGCTGATATACTCACCAAACTGCTGCCCAGGGAAACATTTCAAACATAAGCTGGGAGTAGTTGATGTTTCAACCTGCTGTTGAAACTTGTCTGTTTCAGAGAAAAGTTGGTGTACGCGAGTTGGATGAGGAGGATCCACGTACATACGCTGGTTTGTGTAGGTACAGTCGCTTATATGGAGGTTTGAAGGATATCAGCAGAGACATACTCTAATAGTCTGATAGGGGTCTGCCAGAGACCATATGGCACTGGTTCAGGGGGAGCAGATAATCTTCTAGTGATGCATTGTTGGCATTTCCTTAGAAGCTTTTGGTTCAAGTTCACAACTGTTGTTGGTTTCAGGTGGAACTCTTGCAGAGGAAGAACAGAAAGAGAACATGGTTACTGATCTGAATAATGATTGACAGATGCTGCTGACTTTCTTCTTTTCATCAAGGTCATGTAACGACCTATTTTGGTTTCCCCACTATGCCTGGGATGAATGATGTAATGTAATTGATTGTCACATGTAAATTTCTGATGTATCCCCACTTGGTTGGATGGATGATCCCCACATGTATGTATAGAGTCTTTTGTGATAGGAAGGTCGGTTATGATGTATAAGTCATGGTTCTTTTTAAAGAACGTCTTTTTGCCGATCTTGCCTACAGTCAGGGGGAGCATGTTCAGCGCAGTAGAGCAGAAATGTCAGCATGTACTCAGGGGGAGCACAACCCTTTGCCCTTGATGACAAAGGGGGAGAATGATCTTGAGGATCTTGGGGTTGCCATCAAGTCCAAAGGGGGAGATTGTTGGCATTCTGGCACAGGTTTGGCAGTTTTGGTACCATGGCATAGGTGTTGTCCTTGATGGCAACTCACTCTGGTGATAGATCACAGTTCAGGCTCTAAGAAATAAAAAAAAGACATATACGCAGGTTCACTTTGACAAAGCCACGTATATACACGGGTTGGACGTTCCCAAGGCGCATATGTGTATACACGCACTTTCATGCAAAGAAAAGTACGTACATGTGGGAAAACTTGTTTCTGGTCCATGGTATTTAGTCCTTGGTATTTGAACCTATGGTTTTGGGCCATGGTATCTCGTCATAAGTATTGATCCCAAGTATTGGGTCCATGGTATTGAATTGTTATGGTTTTGGACCGTGGTATTGTGAAAGGCCTAAGACTATAAAAGAGGGAGGAGATCATTTGGCAAGAGAGGATCTGAATTATTAAATATCTAAAAAAGTGCTAGATCTGGAATACAGTGATTGGGTTATGATGCAGATTTGGATCTGAAGGAGGAAGGAACCTAAGCGCAAGGAGAAGGATAAGTTCTTTTGATGGGTCAAAATCTTAAGGCTTGAATGATAGTATCTTTGTATGATTTTGATCTGTTCTATGTGGCGCTTGCTTGATCTATAAATATGATAATCTGGGTAAACTAATATCTGAACATTTGAAGGAGTAAATTACCTTTATAGATCTGTACACAGGTTCAGTGAAGCACATGTGCATATACACACAGGTTCTATAAGTCAGAAGTGCATATACGCAGGTTTATCTCAGCACAGGTGCATATACACGCAGTTTCTGAAAGGTGGAAGTGCGTATACGCAGGTTGATCTTAACATAGAAGCGTATGCACACAAATTTCTGAATATTGAAGTAGCATACATCTCATAATTTATGTTCTAGCTGCTTCTGTTGATTATTGCAGTGATCTGGGTTTAGAATTTGAGGTGTGATTACAGTTACTGTGATCTGGGTACAGTTGACAGAGAAGTGTTTATTTTGATTCAGCCTTGACTAGTGAAATGGTGACTGGTTGATGCATAAATTCTTGATGTTTGATTGATGTTATTTGTGGATCCAGTCTGAAAATTTATGAAACGTGGTCCCTGGAAGAAAGAGAAGGTTGTAGCCTTCTGTAGGTAGCAGCCTACGTACTAGTATCTCAACTAGTACAAGAACTAAGGGGGTTGTAGCTCCCTTCGTGGAGAAGCTGGAAAATGAGAAAGGGTTGTAGCTCTCTGCAGGTAGCACCCTGTGTACTGGTAAAGGACTGCACTAGAACAAAATCATTGTAAAAAGAAGTTTCTAATTAAAAGAAGATAGAGACGAATTGCAGCAGGTGGTTTTCACCCACATTGGGTTTCCACCTTATATCTTGTGTTCTTATGTGTGGTTGTATTCTGATCTGTTTTATTGTTCCTGGCAACTGTTTATATGGTTCTGGTGCATAACTTAATGATCAACATCTATAGAATAAAGTAAATTATAAATCTGCATAATATACGTGGGTTTCTTTATCTGTAGTTGAGTATATACGTGGGTTCATGTAACTGAAGTAGCGTATATGTTCTGGGTTTGAAAAAGTAAATAATTGATTAGATAATACTGATTCACCCCCCCTCTCAGTATTATTTCCATCAAATTCTTCGGCTAACAGCTTGTGAGGTACATACAGAGGAAGGACATGAGGTCTTGCAAGGCTACCAAAAACCCTTATGTATGTGAACTTATCTTCCCCGAACCAATTTCCTACAACGATTAGGTCAACCTATGCTTCCGTGGAAATCTTTGGGGCAAGCTTATCAAAAATGGCATAATAGATAGGTAACATGAAACCATTACAGATTTGGTACAAGTGGTCCTTATAGTGCGCCTTCCATAACTTTTGATGATAAATGTGGATTGGCATGGGGTCTTGTGAAGTCCATCTCCACCTAAGTACAGGAAATTCAGAATTGAAACAAAGAGTATCTAAAATATAAGCACTATAATAAAATGGAGGAATAGACTTGTCGATCAAGCGAGTTTTTGCTCTAAATTCAAGAATTGCAGTGGCTAATATTTTTGACAATATGTTTGCCCAATCCATTACTTCACTGTTAACCGCCGCTTCCATTAAAGGAACCATTTCAATAGTGAACTTTGCAGAATCATGCAATCCTGAAATTCTACACATCATTGCTCTGGCATAACAGTAAGGAGAACATAATGAATTTACAGAGTACTTACCTGAGGATTCATGTTTGTGCCTTGTGGAGTTCTATCTCCACTCCTGAATTGGGGCCGATTCAGTATCATTCTCACTTGCGAACTTTTCAAGAAAGGATTTATTGTATTTCTTTTGAGGTTCGGGCAAGTGATACATTTTCCTTAAGTCATTAGGCTGAAATGAGCCAAAAATCCTTCCGTCAACTGTGCAAAATGTTCTATTTAAAACCGGTATCTCCTCTACTGCCCATCGCACTGCATCAGTGTATGGAAGAATTTTCTCACGTGCTGCTATTCTATGCAAGTATGAATCAGCTAAATATTTAAGGGAAGCCTCTAATTTTCTAATTGAGTCTGTGGTAGCTTGTACTGGTACTGTCTCAAGCTCTTCTACTTCAATTAAATTATAGATGGTTTGCCAACTTGTGTTTCCAAGGCCAAGACATGTAGTGTTTGAAATCAAACCCTTTATGCTTGGTCCTAGATCACTGGTGGGTTGCACTGTTACTGCGGGAGCCGCTGCTGCTGCAGATCTCTTGGATTTCTTTCCCATTTGGTTCAAATTTGTTATTTCAGCGAAGTTCTGCACAAGGAATGAAATGAACGTGATACAGAGAATAGGTAGTATGATCCAATATGAATGAATTACATCAATCAGCGAATAATGAAAGATTATAGTGAAAATGTCGCAGACACAATCTAAGGGAAAATCTCGGCATAACTGCTTCATTAATTGGCCACTTAACCTATCAATCATGGTAAAGAAGTTTTAAATACCCATCATATCGTTTGTATGTCGAATGATTCATTCAAGCGTGGCTTGGGTTTTTGGCGGATAATCAAAAGTAAATCACTATCGGTGATTAATGAAGCGAACAATAAGGCTTTAATAATAATCCAAAATTATGCATGCAAGCCCTTTAAATATATTTTGAAACTCGCGCCTTGATTTATTGGATCGCAATCAGGGATAGCTCAGGTCGTATTACTTATGTTATTGCAAAAATCGCTGATCCTCGATGGCGATACACCTTATCGCATCGGGAGATTTAAAGGTGTCTTAAACATGCATTGCGTTATATCCCATGATTGCTGATAGCGATATCGCATCGGAGAAATAGGGGAGGCCCTTTCATTATACTTGTTGTTCGCCTTTCTCGATAACCGATAGTTGTTCACTTTTCGGATCTGAGTAAGTCAATGGGTGCATGCATTGTGTTTTCTTTATTGTTGCGATATGCGATCTTGCGATCGCTTTATCGCAATAATAAAGAATTTTATATTTATTCAAAAGTACGATTTCATTAGTTCAAAAGGTTTATAATATAACATTTCCATTGGACCTTTTGATGAAGAATGTTCTAATGATGAGTTGCTACCAATTTATTCACACATCTATGTTTAAAAGGGACCCATTTCATATTATAGTTAGAAAGAAAAATTTTATGAAATGGGGGGGTTATTGTACAACACAACAATTGGCGATTCACTGGGAGAAATAGTTATCTCTAAGAAATGTTGAAATACTTAAACTTTCTTTATATGGAAATTTTATCTAAGAGGAGAATTCTAATATAACTAGGTATATATAAATTTTGAATATAATAATAACTATTTTTTCTATTTTCTTCTCGTGTTAAAATTAAATACATTCTAAGTCTTAAATTAGCCTTAATTGGTTGATAATGATAAAACAAAGAACTTTTCCAACTTAGCTTTATAATGACTCCTTTGTCATAAGTAGAGCCTTTGCTACCAGCAAACGTCTATAGTCTCGATAGGGATACCTTTTAACCATTTGATCATCCATTATCCCATCCATTTCAGAGTATAATTAAAAGAATGAATCCAAACATATGCCTTCATATTTTGTATCACTTTTCTTTTTCCTTATTTTGCAAGATAAAAAACCATTGTCTTGGTTTGGTGGCCAACTGTTTGACAATGCCATTCACTAGTTGTAATTTAACTGAACAAGCTGGCTCGTGATGAGACCCCTTGTCTTATAATTATAAGCCATAACCTTGTTTTGGTATGCAGTATTGGTAATGTCAGTTGAACTATTCCCCAATGTTCATGGGAAGCAGGCTTGTAATAAGACCCCTTATCTTTTATATCAAATATATTTTAGAATTACACTCTGAGTAATCATAAACTTTGATGAATGGGATGAACAATTTTCTCCTTAAGAGAGCATGGATGACAGGGTAAGAGTTGAAGATGATAAGATTGAATCAGTTTTTGTTTTTGTATTGACAGCCATTTTTTGGTCATTTGAATACATTAAAATGATTTACAGTACTTTTAAATCTTGAGAAGATTTCACAAAAATAAAATGGGGTTTCAAAATCTAAATATACCTAATTTCCTAGAAATTTTCCTTTTATTTAAGGTTTCCATTTTTAAAAGTAAATATCAAAATTATTTCTTTTCAGAAACTTTTTCAGTATAGCAAAGGCCAATGGAAGGCATCTTACAACTTTATTTTCCAATAATCCTAAAAACTATGAACACAAATTTTCTTGAAAATTGAATATTTACAAAGGGAGAGGGGGTTACCTCCTTAATTGAAGAATTTTTTCAAGATAAGGCCATTAACAGGAAGAGAATCTCTCTTACCTGATAGATCTTGCAATATGAAAGTATAAGGGCCTATCTTCTCGTTGATTTGAAATGGTCTGAGCCACATTTTCTGGAACTTAGTGTGTTTTCCTTTATCTTCATGGGCTTCGTCCCATTTCAAAACTAGATCACCAACTTGTAATTGCTTTGAACTAGATAAAGCTAAATCAAAAGATGACTTGATAATTTGCTGATGTTTTGCATGTATAATTCTAGCTTTTTCCCTTTCTTCTTCTAGTTTTAAAATTTGATCATGTCTTACTTGAATAGAAGATGAGGGACTTTCTACAATAAACTGCACTAAAGCTAGAGATGGAAGTACTAAATTGGTTGGTATGACAGCTTCCTTCCCATATACTACATTAAATGGAGAAGTACCCATGGAGGCATTCTGTGTTATTCTATCAGCCCATAGTGCAAATATCAAAGATTTATGCCAGTTTTTATAATTCTGCTCAATGGTTCGCTTAATGATTTTGATAAGATTTTTATTGGTGGATTCTGCCAAACCATTACCTTGGGGATAGTAATTCACAGAATATTACAATTTAAACCCTCTTTTGATAGCGAACTCAAACATAAAATTTACAGAGAAATAAGATGCATTATCAAAAACAAGAGAGTTTGGGACACCAAACCTGGTAATAATGAATTGATCTATGAATTCCATAATCGCTTTAGAGTTTGTTGTCTTCAGAGGAATTGTTTCAACCCACTTAGTAAAGTAATTAGTGGCGGTAAGGATATACTTATGTTGTTTGGATGAATGTGGAGTGATTTCCCCAATGATATCCAATCCCCATTGCTCGAAAGGTTGTTCAATGTTCACTTGGTTGCAAAGGGAAAACTAGTTTTCTTTGTCTTCCACTAGAGATTTGACAACTTCGGCATTTCCTTACGTATTCGTGAGTGTCTCTGAACAGGGTGGGCCAATAATATCCAACATAAATGATTTTTTGAGCTGTTGTATCAGCTCCAAAATGTCCTCCTGCTGGTCCGTCATGTAGCTCCTGCAAAACTTTTTGCACTTCAGGTTTTTCTAAGCATCTTAATAGAATTGAATCATAATTTCACCTAAACAGTACGTCATCTACAATGATGAATTTTTTCTCTTTCATTCTAATGGCACATTTGTTTTTATAGGAGATATTAGAAGCTGCGTATCCATTTTTTAAATAGAAAATCAGATTTGCATATTGTGATTCAGGATCTGTGATACTTATCTGATTGATTTCTTCAGTATCTTCTGTACCTTCTGGTTCTTGAATATTGGATGCTCCTACTAACAACCTGCAAAAACCTTGTCCTTTGACAATCCTTGCTGGCTTGATTTCTAAGTCATATTCTTGTAATGCTGTGACCCAATTTGCCCTTTTTTCTCCTAATTCCCTTTAAATTAGTAATTTTCTTACTGCTGAAAAAGGAACTATAACTTTTGTGTGAGATTTTAAGAGAAAGGGTCTGTAGTGTTTAACGGCTTTGTATACGGCAAAATCTTGCTTTTCAACTTCTGAATAATTAAGTTCAGCACCTTGAAGGTTTGAATTGTAAAATGAAATTGGTGCTTCCAAGTTTTGATCATTAATCTGAGTCAACACTGCTGCATAAGATGAGGCTGATGCGAGAGTATATCGTATGAAACAACTTGAAAAATTGAGAGTGCTTAAAGCAGGGGCGTTAATTATTGATTGTTTGATAGAATTAAATGCCTCTTTTTCTGCAGATCCCCATTTAAACACCGAATTTTTCTTAATCAATGTTTGCAATTTTAAAATAATCTGGGAAAAATCTGGAATGAATCGTTTAACAAAGTTAATTTGAACCAAAAATGACTGCATGGATTTTTTATTATGAGGGAATGGAATATCAGAAATCTCTTTAATTCTATTTGTATCAATATAAATACCATCTTTTGAAACAATGAAGCCTAAGATCTTTCCTTGATTAAGAGCAAAAAAGGACTTTTTTGGATTGAGTGAGATACCATACCTTCTGCAGCATTTAAAGATTTTTTTTAAATCATGTAAATGATTATACCTTTTCTTGGAAAATACAGTAATATCATCTAAATAGACAACCACTATTTTATTGATCAATCATTTGAATGCTATATTCATTGCTCTTTGGAATGTAGCTCCTGCATTGATAAGTCCAAAAGGCATTTTTTGGTAAGCATAAGTTCTCCACTTAGTTCTGAAGGTAGTTTTAAGCCTGTCATTAGGATGGACCAAAATCTGGTTATATCCTGAAAAACCATCTAAAAAGGACATTAACTCAGAACCAGCTACTAAATGGAGTGTCTGCTCCATGGTAGGTAAAGGGAAGTTATCCTTTTGGCTTGCTTTATTTAGATTTCTGAAATCTATGCAAATCTTGATGTCGCCATTTTTCTTTCTAACTGGCACCATATTGGACACCCAGTTGGAATGTCTGACAGGAAAAATAATCTTAGCCTTCAAGAGTTTGTTTAGTTCAGTTTTTATTTGACTCTCTAGGTTAGGATGAATTTTCCTTAACTTCTATTGCACTGGTTTTTGTTCAGAAAGCGTTGGAATACTATGCTGAATGATCGATGCATCGTATGTTTTCAAATCATCATATTTCCAAGAAAAGACATACTTATTTTTTCGTAATAACCTGATGAATGTTGTTCTTTCTTCTAAAGAAAGTCCTAATCCCAAATTGATTTTTTGAGGGTTTTCCTTATTACCTAGGTTTATCAATTCAAATCTTAAAGTGGAACTCTGGAGCTTTGAATTGGTCACCTGTTTAAACTTGTCTTTAATATCATAAAGGTCTTCTAGCTTAACCAATGGTTTTGGTATTGAGTTTTCTTCTTGCTTTTCCTTCATTTGAAGGTCATGATCACTTTCATCAATGATTTGATCATCATAGGACTTGTCAGAAGTCAAGAAATTTAAAATTTCCTTGTCATGATTGAACACTCGCCACTTGGTGTCATTGTCGAGAATCGATGGTCTAAAAATTGACTCTACTGAAAATTTGTCTGGGCTGTAATCTTCGGAAGGAAGGAGTTTGGAAGCAACATTAGCTAGAAGGTCTACTGCTACATTCTGGGACCTAGGGATAGGAGAAATATTGAATGCTAAAAATTGAGATATGATTTCCTGCACCAAAGACTGATAGTGTTTGAGATGACTAGAAAGACAGTGAGTTGTATTTCTAAATTGTTTTATAACAATTTCTGAATCACCAAAAACTTTCAAATATTGAACTTTAAGACCAATAGCTTTGTAGAGTCCTTGAACTAAGGCCTCATGGTAACGTATTATTTGTGCATTCAAATTCCAATCTACATGATAACATAGTCTTTTCTCTTTCAGGGCTAACTAAAATACACCCTGATCCTGCACCTTCACTAGATTTAGACCCATCAAAGTATAGTGACCAAAATAAAGTATTATCAACAATTTTATTTACAGTTTCCTTAGCAATATTGACACATCTTGATCTATCGGTTTGTGAAAAATTTTCTATTTGGGATGTGAAATTATTAACTGAGAAAGTAGATTTTTGGGCAATGAAATTGCCAAAGAATGATTCGGATGAGTAATTTCCCAAAATATTGTTATTGAATGCTATTGGTTGATTTTCCTGTTCAAATTCAGTGACAGTATGGGTCATATGTTTCTCCCGATCGATTTTGATCTGATTTTGCTTTCCTTTATAAGGTAGCCACATATGGGACCAATGGGTAGAAATATGACCATGGAGTTTCTGAGACCAGTCTCTACTCAAAATTAAACCATAAAATTCAGGTATATCAGTGATTAAAATATCAATTCTCTGAACCACTCGTGGATCAGCTGATAACCTGATAGTTACGGAGTTGATTTCCCCTAAAACCTGGACCTTAGTTCTATACAACTATACAATATGAATTACAGACTTTTGGGGTTCAATGTTCAGTTTGGAACAAACTGAAGCTGGCATTATGTTAGAGGATGCCCCTGAGTCAATCAAACAATTGTGTATATTTCTATTATAGATCTCATAGGTCAAGAGAAAAGGGGGAGTATGAGAATTTGATCTATCTCCAATTAAAACTGCATCAGTATCTTCCACTCTACCAGGAGGTGGTTGACCTAAATCATTTGCAGCTTTGGAGAACACAACATTAGGAAGAGGTGAAGAAAGGACTGCATTTAGTTCTTTAAGAAGTAATTTTCGCTGATGTTTGAGTTTGCTAAGTTGAAACATAGTAATATTTTCCTTTGTCTTCTTCATATCATCAATAATATTGTAATCCATTGAATCCAACACTACCAACCTCTTAGATGTTGAAGGTATGTTTGAAGATGATGGCTGATTTTGGGATGGTATTGCCACAGATTTCTTTGTGGGAACCTTTTCTTTAATAGTAGTGGTACATGCACTCCTTTTCTTTGAAGTTGACTGGACAGGTTCAGGAGTACCTTTACTCCTGGTAGTCACAGGGAAAGCTTCTTGTTCATTCTCTGTATCGGAGTTAGGTAAAATGAAGTCCCACATCCCATGGCATTCGAAAATCTCCTCTTCTTCGGGTTCCTCGGATGGCAAGACAGTTTCATCTTCTTCTTTCTCTTCAGGATCTAATTCTGCATTAGATATAGCATTTGGTGGTTTTGATTCAGGTTTCTTAAAATTTCTAAATGGCCTCTTTGTTGAATTTTCAGCTACTTGTTTTTTGATTTCAACCATTTCATTTGACATAGTCTTGAGGACCTTTTGCAGACCCTCCATATCATATGGATCTTTAGGGGTTTTCTTCTTTGAATCATCTTTAAAAGAAACATTTTTGGATTTTCTATCTTCAAGAGCAACTTTCTTTTCTAAAGCAATGATGCGCATCTCTACAACAAGCGCCTCTTTCATGTTTTCAGCTAAAGTTGGTTTTGCAACTCTATCTACAAAAATGGCTATATTTGAAGGTAGGGTTGTTATATACCATACGCTTTTGATTTTCTCACTTGGTTTGGAGTCAGTTGGAATCTTATTCAAGAGTTTATTAAATTGCGAGTTGAATTCTTTGATAGGTTCTTTATATTCTATCCTAAGGTTTGAGAGATCATTGATTAATGTTGCTAAAGATCTATCATCGCCATACTTAGTGAAAAACTATTCTTGAAAAATGTTCCATCTAGTAATGGATCTAGAGGGCAGGGAAAAATACCAAGACCCAGCTGATCCTTGTAAAGTATAAGGGAAAAGCCTAACGACAACATCTTCCTTTGTCACTCCTTTTAAATTAACTGATAACATGAAATTGTTAATATGTTCTTCAGCCAATGTTTCGGTATCTAGATTAAATTTCGGTAACTATTTTTCAGGAGAATCTGGTAATGGGTGTAATGGTGTAGGCATAGTGACTGCACCAAGACTATTCCATGGATTCTAAGCCATCGTAGAACTAATAACAAATGATATTGCTGATGAAATTCCAGATGTTTGGGAAGGAGTTGATATTGAAGATTGAATAGGTTGGGATGTTGAAGTTGTTGATCCCTGCTGAGCAACAATGTGTAATGGAGGAGTGGATGGTTGACTTCACACTGGGAAGATGAAATGGAGGATGATGATGAGAAAGTCTCACTATCCGATCCTTCAGTGTTCTTTTTAGCCCTTTTCCTTTTGGGTAAAGGCAACTCAGTAGGTTCAATACCAAGCTTTCCACTTTGAAGTCTGGTGAGAGGGTGATGTAGATTGAATTGCGAAGTCTCACTACTTTGAGACACTTCAGATTTCTGAGGTGTTACCGAAAAGCCTTGAATTTTTTGGATGAGAGATTGAACTTCAGGAGACTCAAGACTTAATCAATCTAAAGTATGGTGGGATTGAGCAGTGGTAGTTGACTCCTTTTCTTCTCGTTTGAATACTGGTGTTCCAGAAGGAAAACGGGAGGTCTGAGGTGAGGTGGAGGGAGATTTACTCTCAGAATGGTCTATAGGTTTTGATTTTCTCGCTATTCACAGTTCATGCCCTCCTTCTAGAGCCAAAAAATGTTGATGCCTCGAAAATCGCTGCAACAACATCCGGGAAAACCACCCGGTCCGGACCTTAAAAGCAGTTCCTTTTCCGTTTGGTGTGGTGGCTCCGACTGGACATAATGGGACCAGTTTCCCAATGATGAATAAAAGGGGATGGATAAACAGGTGGTTATCTAATATAATGATAATGGGTGAATGATTTAATCTAAAAAAGTAAAAATATGAATAAGTATCCTATCCCAGGAAATTTCTGCTTTTAGTGTAACTTTTGATAATCTTTATCCACAAACAAACATATAGATGACTCTATTTGTAAATAAAGATGTTTATTCATATGATAATTACTTTGTTCAAGTAGTTGAATAAAGTAATCATTAAAACATTATTACACTATTATTTATATATCATGAACAAAGATATGATTGAAAGAATAACATTCCTTAAATATTCAATAGTGAAAAATATAAGGACTGTTGTTAAAAAACAAATACATATATTCAATGATAGCAAGATTTAACAAATGACGATTCACATCAAAGAATGAAACAAGATCATAGATAATAGTTGTTAGGTTCCTATACCAATAGGTTTCATCTTTCATGATTGACAGTGGAAGGGCTAAATATGTTCATCATTGCAGGCTGTAAAGGTTCCATATTTTGGGTACATGCTATGAAAATTAAAAAATGAAAAGAGGGTATGCCTTAAAAGAATAATCAAAAGGCAAGAAAATCAAATGGTCAAGAGAAAAGTAAAAATGAACCCCAAACTAAAGACCAGGAAAGTGGCCAGTCAAAATGCCACTACTATCTTTTGGGAAGTATCATACTCAACAAATACTGTTGCTAAACATACTTGATGGATGGCCCAATAGTCTAATCTGGACCATGACATGTTTAAATTGCTTGTTGCAGAATAGAGAATGTTTCCTGTCCAAACAGCTCAAGCTTGGCAGATGACTAGCTAGGTAGAGAAATGAAGGAGCCCAACTGCTTAACTGGGTCCTTGGAAGAAATAAGGGTACATTTAGATAGGAGGGCAGTCAAAAGAAAAAGAGAACAATCAGGGTCTGCTAATTCAAGTGCACCCACTTCAAAAGAAGAAAAAATGTTAGGATTATTAGGATGGGTAAATAGTGCAAGGTTGCAGAAATGGAGGGCCATCACCAATTGGCTTATCAAGTACAAAGGCTCATTCCACTCAGGGTATTGGCATCAAAAGCAGAGGGTGGAGGAAAAAACATTGGAAGCATGTCTAATTTCCCCTATTTTCCCCAAACATCATTTACTAACATCCCCAAGAACCTTGAGATCTGCTCAAAGCGTCCAGTTCCACTTCAGTTCATGACAAGCTACTGGGTCAAACCATGAAGTTTAGCCAAGAAAAGAAGCCACATTTCTTGTGTAAAAATATTTATTCTCATTTCATTTTTCTTCAATTCCTAAGTTTCACCTCTTAGAACTTAGTCTTTACCCCTTCACTCACCTCACAAAGTCATATTAACCACCAATGTATTATTTAGCTCCCTAACTCCCCCTCGTCCCTAATTCTATTAGGATCTATGAAAACATTCCCAAAAAATATGTATAAATACCCTCCCCCTAGCACTATAGCTATATAACCCTTCCTTGGGAAATATTAACCCATCAGGGGTTAGTATTAGCCCCCTTTGACCCTAAAACTATGGTTTTTGTCAAAAAACTATGATCAAAAATCAAAACATTAAAATCCCCGCCCTTGCTAAACCTCCCTACCCCTTTTCCGCGCTGAAATTGATGTTTGAAATGTTTTTTTTAATTAAAAACATTAATTATTAAACCCATAAACCAAAATCCTAAAGTTCATAACCCACCCCCGCGGCCGATATATTATTGGGCGGGTCCCCCTCTGTTAATGCACCGTCACATCAGGTTCGCCGCCCACCATCCGATCTCCGACCCCACTCATCCAACGGTGGGTGGTCAATTCTCCACAGTAGTTGCCCGACCTTTTGCGTCCGGGGGATTGGCGGTATTACCGCCGTACCCCCGCCACGCGTCGGCCTCCCACGTTGTTCGGAGCCCCCCCCCTTGAAACCGCTTACCACCCTAAGGGCCATCGGGCAAAACCACTTACCGCCCATCCCCTGCGCTGACTTAACACCCCTGTCAGCGTGACGTCACCCTGCCCTTTCTACCACCGTGCCTCCACGTCACATCCACGTCGCCTGTCTACCTGTCCGCCCTGCCACCGTGTCACCGCCACCTGGGCACCCACGTCAGCTGCCACGTCACCCTGCCGTACCCGGGCCCATGATGACGTCAGCATGACGTCATCACCAAAAAGGCGCCAAAGGGCCAAAATGCATAAAAAGACGCGAAATGACCGTTATTCGTCATTTTCATTCGTCATTTCCGGAGCGCCTCTGCATGCGAAAACGTCATTCAACGGCCGAAATCCAAATTTCACCAGCCAAAGTTGTTGCTGCCCTCATCATCGACCCAAGTACCTGCAACTAGTCCAGTTCGATGTCTCCTACACCATAAAAACCAGGTATTTGCCGCAGGCGGCCTTCTTTACCCACATTTCTCCTATTTACTCTCCTAAATTCCTGCAAAAGAACTCTACTAAAGTTCCTCACTACTAAAATTGTCCACTAAAGAACACTTAAAAACCTGGTTAAACCCCTACACGACAAAACTCTGCAAGAAACCCGTGCCCTTCTGCAAATTCACCATAAAACCAATCGAAGAGGCCGAGCTACCGGCTAGAAGCAAGCACAGTTGTTCCCTCATCCATGTTATAACAAATTCCCTTGAACAACCAGCTAATTAGCTCAAACACACTCTAGTTCTTCAAACAGAGTGCCCCTCAATTCATCAAAACCTGTAAAAGTTACCTTACACTTGCAAGCTTCTCACTGCCAAACAGAATTTAGTAGGCATTCCTCAGCCTTTGTACCAATCCTAAAAATCAAGTAAAGACATCTAGTTTAAATCAGACATGGCCACTCCATCTGCACTCGATGTAGCTCCTGTGAATCCACCAAATAAAGAACTGGAAGCTATGCAACTAGTAGACAGTGATTTCCTCATTGCAGACTTTGTGGCAGAGAGGAACCACTTACAGACCTTCTGCCAGCTAAGGAACAGTCACTTGGACAACAGTGACATGTATGGCATCTGGGAATCCAATCTGCCACCTACTTCCTGCCATCTGTGAATATTTTCCCTGAAGTCATTCACCTCTGTGCAGAAAACTATGACCAGAAGCTCAGAGATGTAAAGTCTCCATCTGGGAGCATCCTCTTCTACATAACACCAGACTCCATTAATCAAATGCTGAACTACAAGCAAACCCAGCTGCTATACCCATTTTCCATTAAGTACTTGCTAGATGAGGGCTCCAAGCTCTCTAGCACAGACATTGCTGCAGTGGCCAAGAATTTCATGAAGGCACACTGCCAGCCTTCTGGGCCACCTCCTTTTTCATATGCAAATTTCAATGAGATAGGCAAGCTGTTGGTGGATATGTTAACCTCTGTGCTGGGGTTCACCACAAATGAGCATGTTGATGAAACTGTGCTGCTCATGCTGTCAGCATATAGCCTTGAGAAACCCCCTGCTGTGAAGTACAATTATGCCAAGTATATTGCTAACAAGATGCATGACCAATTGTCAAGGTTGAATAGGGAGGCAATATTTTAGTATTCATCATACATCTATCACCTATTCATGTATTATCAAACATATTTCTTCCAGTGCCCAATCAAGAAGCTAGACTCACAGGGTGAGAGGAGGTCTGTTATCTTTTGGTCTTCAGTCTTCCACCAAGTCCAGAATTCTCCCTATTCATACTATGAATTTATTGACCAGTTTGTTTATCCAGTCACATGCCTCTTAAAGAGGACTCCTCCTGCCAGATTGTCCAAAGATATGCATAAAATCTTACAGTTGTCTAGGAATTACAAAATAGGTGATTGGTATTTGTACCAAAATCACACAGTTATCAGAATCTATGGTTGTGAGCTCTGTCCCTACAGGCTCCCAAAGTATGTTCCTATGAGGTTTTTTTCCCTAGAATACTATAGACAACTCATAAACTCTGATCTTACACACTTCCACAGTGCCAAGAAGAAAGCCAATCTAAAGTTCAGAGACCACCTAGGCCCATTCGTCATGAATAAGAAAGATGGTTGGCAAGAAGCTGATCAAATACTGGGGCAACAGCTCAAACTCAAAAGAAGCTTTTGGTGGGTACCTTATGACCCTGAAGGCTTTATCAGTGCTAGGAGAGTCAAGTATAGGCTGCTAGCCTATAAACATTGCCCATATCCACAAATAGAACACTTTGCCAACCAAGATGAATGGGT
>APFE030130146.1:0-15212 GCA_000404065.3 Pinus taeda
AGCTTTCCATTGAGGAGCATTTTAATTACTGCATGAATTGTCCTTAAATATTGAGTCCTATTTGTTACATTTGATTTCTTTTCTTCATGAATTAGTTTCAGTTTAGATTAAATTAAATTAGTCATGTACAATAATTTCCATGTAGCATGAGACTGGGCCAGCACCACCGAGGGATAATATGTATTACATAAATTGATTGCCATTGCCATTGCCACTGCTGGACACCACAGCCTACGACCAATCCCCTAGAAGTGGTGCCCATTCAGTTAGTTAGTGTTGTCCTGATAACCATGTATGCTGTGATAATAACACACAAACAAACAAGCATAGTGCGCAGGATTCCCAGTGTTCGAAAGGAGTAACTTTCACTCAAAATTTTGGTTTGTTAAAGCGACAGATGGGATTCCATCCATGCATGATACAACAGGCATGGGGGGCAGGTCGACTTCTCTTTAGGAAGAGGTAGTGAGAGATTCTGCTGGTGGGGCTCCGCAGAATCCTGTAAAGTCTCCACAATAGGACCAAATTATGTTTATTTATGTCGGGCTAATGTATTTGGGGTAATAATTTGTTCCAATAATATTAATAAATTGCATAATGTTTTATGTGATGTATATTGTAGACTGTAGTATAAGGAATGTTGTATATATGGAATTGTGTGATTTATGTGGTTTGGTATATCGAATTCTATGTGAGGATGTTAAATATGTTTTTAATTTTTAATTTTTATTTTTATATTGGTATTTATTTTTAGTTTTATGTATTGAGGGAGCTCTTGAAGATATAAAGTTAATTGATTTTAATAATTTTTAGATTTTTTAAAATAAAAAGTTTAAGAGTGCAGGGAGGAGTTAGTAAGGTTTATTTTTTATTTTTTTTAAAAGTCATTTTCTAATATATAGTATCACATTAATTATAGGTTATTAGTTTTATTGATTTATTTTTAAAAGTCTAAGTGGGTAAGATAGTAAAATCTTATTCTATATGATGTGATTAAATATAGACCTATATAGCTTGTAATTCCAATGATATTTTTGTCAGATTTTAATCAATTGATACAAAATATATCTGAATAGGATACTCAGAATGTAGAATGTAAGAAGAAATGAGAATGCTTTGACCATTATCCAAAATTATTTATCTTGTAAATTATTTATATAATTTATACATATTTTTTTAGCCATATATTTAATATATTCTTTGTTGTAGGAGCATAGAACCCAAGCCTATCATTTTTTCCTAGACCTAAAAGGTTCTTAGAATTTTCACATGGGAGTGAAATACCTCAATTGTAATGTTGCATAAATTAGAAAATTTTCATGTACGGGAAAATGTCCTAGTTATAGTCAGAATTTAGATTGTTAGGGAGTTTTAGTGAGTTTGCATTCTTGGCCATGTGACACATTGTAAAGAAGCAAAACAATTGGGTTGAGATATTTTGTAAAGAGGGACAACTATAAAACAACCCTTTAATGTCAAAATCTTTTGATTTGTTAAGCTATAGGTAGATGAAAAAAAATATAGAACATAGAAAAGAAAATAGAATTGAGAAAAGATAGAAGCAGTCGAGAGTGACTAAAGACTAGAAAAGTCCAAGAAAATGAGAGGGTTGACTATTGAAAAATATGATTGATTGTCCAAATCTTTGATTAATATAAAGGCTATATGAATTATCCTCTAGTCATGTTTTAAATCTTTGTGCTTTGGAACTAATAAATTGTTATTGTAAATGACTGTGACTGTAGGTAGTCAAACCCCACTGTCAAGCAAAGGTGTGTGTGAAGTTCCCTTGAGCCTAAGTGTATGCATGTGCATCCTAAGTGAATGTGGTGGGTCCAAAGTAATGGAGGACTAGAGTCAATGAAAGATGGATTTACGTCACCAACATGTGGAAAAGTGAGAGTCTGGTCTTTAATAAAGCACAAGTGGTCCACTAGGGCCATTAGACAAAGAAACTGCCTTCAGATCCTTTGAGGACAATTTGACAAGTACATGCCCACTGAACACCAACACCAAGAATGCGTGAAAACTCTTCACCACTGAGTGGTCCACTGCCACTGCCTCGCCCATCTAAAAGTTGAAGGCCAAATCTCATCGATGAGCGACAGGAGGCTCCATCATTTAATAGACTTAACTAATGTTAGATATTCTAGTATTTTATCATATTTCCCAGGGGGACCCCATGGGATATTTGTAAGTTAGAGCATTAAGAATACATGAGGAGGCTAAGACACAACGTGGCATTAAGCTAATGTTTGTTGGAATGTCGAGAAGTAAACAATGGCAAAGGGCTAAGGTCAACTGTGAAGTGTGATCTGTCAACTATAAGAAATGGAAAAGGAAGAGGACAAGAAGTGTTGAAAGTTGTGAGCGGCAACAAAGGAGTTAGCAGCGCGACCATCTAACAAGCTTGATAAATGGCAACATGTATCATCAATTTCCATCACCATCGCTGCCCATGGGGGAGTTTGTCGAGGTTGTAGTGAATGCTGGATGGGGGAGTGCGGGGCAGTCCCATTAATTAACAGGCTTGATTGGTGGATAATTTCCCATTTGTTGCATATAGATCACTGCTCTACCACCAACCTGAGAAGTGTTGAAGAAATGAGGAGTGGTGATAGGTGGTGAGAAGTCTTGTCGACCAACAAAAGAGTGACAAAAGTTTCTCAAGAATAATTGTGTATCGCTTGTGCAGTCTATGAGATTCACGTGGAGAGTGAGGGAATTGTGGTTTGAAGAATAATATCAACCCATAATCTTGTTTAGGATTGAGTGCTTTGTAGTGCTACGTTTGCGAGTGGGAATTAAAGTTGTGGAAGGAGTTGGAGCGAAGGGGCACAAAGGATAATCCTAACATCGAGAGTTATGTGTAGGGGGAGAAGGAGCCAAACATTGTTTGAACATTATGTGGAAATTTTAGGACAATGATTGAAGTGCAACAGGGAGAAGGAATCCTGATCCATAGTCTTGATTTGAATGAGAATTAACTTGAGTGACAATTTTGAGTTGGACATAGTTGAAGGAAAAGGATAGCAAGAAGTAGACCTGAATTCTCTTCCTGCATTAAGTGGTATTTGAGTGAGAATTTAAAGCATAGTGGTGCTTATTGTGGAGAGAAAGAGATGAGAGTAGAGTTAAGGAAAATGTTGAGAACACTGGAAGGAGACTTGCAGAAGAGGATAGAGTTGCAAAAGACATCATCAGAACGTTTGAAATTTTAAATGATAGGATACAAGCACAAAAGTGTTGAAGGAAGCACAAACATAATGGATTTGTCTTATTAATAATAAATATAAGTGTGTGTTAACAGGTGAAATCACAAAGCTATAGAGGTTTCAGAAAGAGATATCACATAGAGGATCTAGTATAATGGAGAGGGGAATTCTAGATAAGGAGCATAGTTGGGGAGAATTGTCGAAGATAGTCATAGAATATTGATAGTAGAAGAATATTGCAATAGTGTGAAGCAATAACCCAGAATTTCTTGAGAGTGGACATCTCACAAGATTTGAGAGGTAACTAGTCTGAGTTGTTTTGCATTTAATTAATGTGTAGGTAGCAGTAGAGAGGAAGGGAAATTTGTGGTAACCCTTGCAACAAAGAAGAGGAGAATAAATTCTAGTTGAGGTTTGGTAGAAGTTGTTGAGATAACTTCATAATGTGAATGTGGGTATATTTTTCCAAAGGATGTGAGTAGAGTGTAGAAGCCTAAATGAGTAAGCTTTGAAGGTTCCATAGGAGAGAACCATTGATACCAAAATACCAGGTCAAGGAGAATCTTGGTGAGTTGTCTAGAGAGGCTTGTTTGCAGCTCACAATTAAGTATAAAGAAGCTCATAGAGAAGGAGAAGGAGATGAACACTAATGGTCATGACAAGGGTTTAAGTGAAATTCACAAGAGAATGGATAAAGATTCCAAAGAACTTCTCATAGTGAGAGGAGGAATCAACCGAGTAATTTGGCAGAGAAGTAGTCGAGTTAAAGGAGAAACTCAAAATAGTAGAGATGGTGCTATCACAAATGGAAGAAGACTAGAAGTGTTGATGAAGAATGAAGAAGCAGGTTAAATGGCCTGTTAAGAGGTTTTTTGCAATAAATTTTAGGAAGAGGGCGAGGTGTGTAATGAGAGCCCCATTGAAGGAAAAATAACTTAAAATATTTTAGTATGTCAAGGAAGAAGTTCATTGTTGTGAATAAGAACAAGGAGAACTCCTTGAAGATCATAAAGGAGATGCTAATGAGAGACTTCATGAGAATATTGTAGATTGTGTGGTTAGTGGAGATTAACATGAAGAATTGATGCTTGAACCATCAAAAAAGACTTAAGAGGCTCACACTTTTGAAACTAAAATTTCATGTATGGTTACTGGTCATAAGGATGATTAAGATGGAAAACCATCTACAATTGTTATAAATATGGAAAGAGGTGAAGAAGAAGAAAATAACTCAAATTATGTTTTAAAGAGGGTTAAGGAATCCTTGTCTCATAAAGGAAACTAGAGTGGAAACCAAACACCATGGACAAATGCAAGTATGGGAGAAAAATTGCGAGGAATTGCTATTATAGAAGGCAAGATAAAATTGGCTTATGTGGACGACTAAATGAAGGAAAATGGAGAAGAAGGAAATGCTTTAAATACAATGTTGATCGAAATTAATGAGCAAGCCAAAGTGCCAAAAAACAATTGCATGAATGAAGAGGAAGGTAGTGAGGAATTCCACTAGTAGGTTGTGAAATATAAAGCAAAGGATGAACCAAAGATTAACACACATGAAGGGACAACAATCTACATGCTTGTATCTAATTTTGAAGAGCAGAAATCGATCATCCTTATGACTGATAATAATTTTTTTGATATTAATAATTGCTACGGTATATTTGTTTCATGTGAAAATGTAGGTTTAGAAGATGGGAGGAATTATTTCCTAGAGAAGTTATGGAGGAGACAACAAAATTCCTTAACTAGCCTTATTGAAATTCCTAGTGAAATGGCGATGGATGTCATTAAAATTTTCAAATGTTGATGCCAAGTTGCAATCATTGGAGAAATGATAATAACATGATTCAACAGATGAGTACATTACATGCTACAATAAATGAGATACATACACTAATGAAGAGAAATCTTGGAGAGAGGTATGTTGAGGCAATGAGGACAGAAAACAACAATCAATTGGATGTATGATTTTACATCAAAAAAGAACCTGAAGCATTACACAAGAAAGTACGAAAGCTAGACGAATCGAGGATGGAAATAGAAAATCAATAGCTATAATATGTGGAATAGATAGAATTAGAGGGGATACTTAATCATGAAAAAAATTTGGTTGGAGATTTCCACACAAATGCATGTTGACAACAAAAAAATAAAGTTTGGGATCCAGAAGGTGTCCAAAAGTAGTATTAGTTGGGATACAATCAAGTAGAAAGTGCCAAAACCAAGTTTGGGGTCCTAGAGGATTCAGTAAACAACAAGACATGACTAGAAGTTCATGAAAAATCTTAACTTGGGGAGTCTGATACAAGAGCATAAACCCTAGGTCCGTCATTATGCCTAGACCTAGAGGGGTCTTAGAATTTACACATGGGAGTAAAATCCCTCAGTGTTAATATCTAGGTTGTAAGGGAGCTTTAATGAGTTGGAATTATTCGCCATGTGGAGAATTGTAAAGGAGCCAACCAATTGGGTCAAGATATTTTTTGGAAAGGGAAAACTATATAACAACCCCATAGTGAAAATATAATTTAATTTGTTAAGCTATAGGTGGAGGACAAAAAATATAGAACATAGAAGAGAGGAAAATTAAGAAGGGATAGAAGCAACTGAGAGTAGTTAAGGATCAAAGAGGCTTGAGAGAATGAGGCATATAATTATTACAAAATCTAATTGATTGTACAAATATTTTATTAATATGAAGATTGTGAATTATCCTCCAATTGTGTTTTATATCGTTGTGCTTTGGAACTAGTAAATTGTTCTTGTAAATGATTGTGCCTATCTATGTTGTTATTTCCATGTTAGAATGAGTCTAGGTAGTTGAACCCCACTATAAAGTGGAGGTGTGCATGAAGTTCCCCTAAGCTTGAATATATGCATGTGAATCCCTAGTGAGTGTAGTGGATCTAAAGTAACAAAGGACCAAAGTTCGTGAAAGAAGGAGTTAATTTGCCAACATTTGGACAAACATTCATTTGTCTTTTGATAAAGAGAAAGTTCTCCATTGAGGGCCATTAGATAGAGAAAGGGTCTTCAAAGCATTCAAGGACAATGTAATATGTACATGACCATTGAGTGCCAATGTTGAGAGCATGTGAAAACTCTTCAAAAATGAGAAGTTTTCCACCACCACCCATCTAAAAACTGAAGGTTGCAGTTTATCGATAAGTGAAAGGTGGCCCTATCATTTGACACACTTGAAAAATGGGAGAGATTCCTATATTTTTTTGTATTTCCTATTGCGAACCCATGGGGCTGTTGTGATTTGGAGCATTAAGAATATAGTGGAGAGGACTATACTTGATGTGATGTTAAGCTTACATCTATTAGATATCGGTGAAGTCAAAACGAAAAAGGACATAATGTTGAGTCAAGGCCAACTTTGAATTGAGAATCAACAAACAAGTTGGTAGCCTTTTCATCTAATGAGATCGTAAACAAGAACTAGTCTCGTCTCTTGCCATCACCACCACTGCCCATCATGGAGTTTGTTGAGGTTGTAACCATCCCTCCCACACTTACCCAATTTCACCGACCTTCTAGGGTAAATATGAGAGAAAGAGTTATTATGACATGACTCAACCTCCCAGCTCCAATTAAGGAAGTGGGGTCCATAAATGACCACCGACTGACAACTCACAAAATTCCACAAGGCTATAGGGACACTCAGGGGCTAAAGAACCACCCTAGGTGACAAAAACCTAAGACGAGGCTCCTTTTCTCACAACTTAACCCCCAATTGCATGCATTCCAAGGCCTCCATGTAGTCGAAGGCCTCCAACCACACTCACAAGCCTGCTTGGGTGTGGTTGTGTCCCAAATTGTCCAGTTCATGGGGTGCGGTCCCGAGATCTCAGCCTTAATTCTAGGTCAACCTCTAGACCATTGCCTAGAAAATTCTGAAACTTCTGAGAATCATTAATGACATGAAAACAAGGTTAAACATATAAGCTTGAAGGCAAAACTTGACCTAGACTGTCCAAAACATAACAACCATTTTGTCAAACATATGTAAAACATGTAAGCTACAGGTCATGAATGCATATCTGATCAAAATAGTATGAGATTCATCGGAGAATCACCAAGAAAGACCTATACTCTCTTCACATAACTGCAACAATAATTATTAGTCCACATATTAGTCAACCAATCAATAACTAAGCCATTCATGACAAGAGCCATAGATGATACACATCATATAACCAACATATATCCACCATAGAGACCATGGAAAACCAACAATAATATCACCAACATATTGCCAAAAAATATACATGAATCACAATAGAAGAAAATATCTTATTAACATATGAAGATATCAACCAAGTAAGGGACTTCCATGTACCACCAGACCATAGATTGGGATGAACCAAATATCTCTTTTAGCTAATCACCCTTGCACCATTTTCCAAGCATGAATGTGAGATCTCATGGAATAAAAAAAAAAAACCAAACCAGGGCTTCCAAAGGCCAAACCACCTCAACCCTCAACCAGTGATTCCACCTCATAGTCAGACATCACCAACACCAACCAAATCGGTCTCTTCCCAAGCATTCCAGGGCTCCAAAAATTAGTAACTCAACCCAAAACCTTCTAGGGCTCTATAGCATTTATCTAACCCAACTCCAAGAACTACTAACTCAACCCACCAAGGGCTCTATAACATTTGTCCCAACCTAGGCTCCAAGAGTAGTAACTCAACCCAAGTTGTTCCATGACATCCAAAGCATTTGTTACAACCCACAACCATAATGAACTATGATAACCAATCAGAAAACAATCAAGTGGAAAAACCCAAAACACCATGGCTATCCAGGAAATGGCAAGGCAAGGCTAAAAATATTGTCAATCTAGGACATTCTCCAGGCCAATGAAAACATATAACCATATAATCACATGCATATACCATTCAACAAAGAAATCACACATGCAACCTATTACCTACAAAGAAATCCAACTATAGTTCTTGATCCACTTGTTCCTTTTCTCTTTTCCGCTTTCCTTTGCCTTCTTTCTCCAAATACAAGTGAAACTAGAATGCTCCAAGCATGTTCCAGTAATGCTCTAAATGTGCAAGAGTATGAGAATATGAGAGAATAGAAGAGAGCTCCACCTAAAAACTAGCAAAAGGATGTGAACTGATCCTTAGAAGCCATTTTATAATTGAGGCCTCTATTTTCTTCATTTTTCCTTCAATTTTCCTCACATGAAAATATATGACCTTTCACCTTTCTTTTCTCCTATTTTCCTTTATTTTCATAAATAAAATGCCAATTAGTGCCACTTTTCTTTTGCCAATTTCCCCAATTAGTGATACCCCATCACTATGATTTTCCCCACATTCAACTTGGAATATGTGTCCCATGACCATGGTATTATTTTTTATTTACATAATAAATCAACTAGGGGTTGTTACAAACCCCTGCCCTTTGGGGGAACATCGTCCTCGGTGGTCAATGACACTTATGAGGCAACAAAACACATGCTTCTCATGGAGCTTTATAACATAGTTTGATACAACATTTACATCATATCATATTTTCAAGACGATGACCATCATACCATGAACACCAGATCACTTATTGGAGCTTTATAACACAACTCAATGTGGTATTTACATACATATTCATGTATATTGACATAACCAAAAAAAAACATAAAACACATGTACCAGAATAGATGCACTCGACCAGCAAATAAAGAAGGATGCATAGCCTGCATCTGATCATCCATCTCCCATGTAGCTTCATCGAGTCCGAAGTGATTCCATTGCACTTTAAATTGCTCGATTTCGGAGCATGAGCATCCTTCCCTGAAAAATGCACTTAGGTTCCAACTAGAATTCTCCTTCCGGTTCCACCTGTAATGTAAACCAGTCAATTACATGATCAACATCCTTTGCATATTTATTAAGCAACAGAACATGGAAAATATCATGGAATTTCACTATCCAAGGTAGTGCAAGTCAGTAGGTCAATGGATTAATCCTCTCAAGGATCTCAAAAGGATCAAAATATTGAGGTTCCATCTTGGCACATGATCCAATCCTGAAGGATCTCTTCCCGGGCTTGATGCACAAGTACACATGTTCCCCAACCTAAAACTCCTTAAATACCCTATATTAATTTGCATAACCCTTTTGTCTATCCTGTACTTTCTTCAAATTCCTCTTGATAACCTGCATTTTCTATTCCATCTCTACCAACATATCTGGTCCAATTAGTACCTTGTTTGTGAGATCACTTCAGCTGATGGGAATATTAAAACTCCACCCATACAAGGCCTCAAATGGACCCATATTTAAGGACTCATGATACCCATTATTATATCCAAACTCAACCAGTGGAAGGTACTCTTACCATTTCCACTCATGATCCATGACGTACATCCTCAACATGTCCTTCACAATCATGCTGACCCTCTTTGTCTATCCAACCATCTATGGATGATAAGTTGTACTGAATGCCAACTCTATCCCCAAACTTGTTGATAACTCTTTCCAAAATATGGAAGTTAACTTGGCATCTCTGTCTGACACAATATTCATAGGAATACCATGCAGTCTCACTATATCCTTGATGAAAATATGAGCTACCTCACTAGATGAATTCATAGACTTTGCTGGAACGAAGTGAGCTACCTTTGTAAACCTGTCATCCAAAACCATAATTTAATCATGTTGTCTAGATTTCCTTGGTAAACCTTTAATGAAATCCATGGAAATGACCTCCCATTTCCATTTTGGAATCAAAATTGGCTACAATAAACCACCTAAATGCTTACACTTTGCTTTTACCCGCTAGAAATCCAATCATTTCACAACATACTCAACCACATCTTTCTTCAAGTTCAGCCAGTAGTAAAATTTCTTCACAACTTTCAATGTCTTTTGATATCCCTGGTGAACTAAATACAACTTAACATTAAATTCTCTTAATATAAACTTCTTGAGCTCACTGTTTTTTGACACATAGATCTCGTCCCTAAATTTCACTAAACTAACTATTGTGAGATGATAATCCACATCTTGATCACCTATACTTCACTGTTGTAACCTGTTCTTAAGCTGTTGGTACCTGTCATCCTGTTGTGTTACTTATAAGATCCGATATTATAAATCTATCCCATATGAACTCATAACTTTTATGTGATTTACTCTCACTCTTCTTCGAAGAGCATCTTGAACCATATTCTCTTTACCCTTAATGTGAATGATCTCGAAGTCAAACTCATTGGGCATAGCTAACCACCTAGCTTGTTTGAAATTCAGATTAGGTTGGTCAAACAAGCATGTCATCCCACTATGATCACTCATCAGAATGATCAACCTCCTGCCAAGAAGATAGTGTTTCCACATCTTCAGTGCATGAATAATCAATTCCAACTCAAGATCATGCGTCACACAATTCTTCTTGCGCTCATTCAGTTTCCTTGATTCGTAGCATATTACTTGTACTTCTTACATCAGGACTCCTCCAAGTCCTCTCTTACAAGCATATATACACACCACAAATTCTTTGCTTCGATCTGCAATCTTTAAAATTGAAGCATTTGTAAACAACTTCTTCAACCGCTCAAAACTAGCTACACATTCCTCTATCCATTTAAAATTATTTCATTTTCTCTACAATGTAATAGGGTAGAAAATTTGTGAGAAGTTCCTAATGAACCTCCTATAATAGCCTACTAGTCCCATGAATGATCTGACCTCATCCACATTCCTAGGAGTTTCCCATTCCATAGTAGCTCTAATCTTTTCCAGGTCCACTGCTATACTTTCCTTGGAAACTACATGCCCCATGTAATGAATTTTTTTCTGAAAGAAAGTACACTTACTAAGCTTGGCATACAACTGATGCTCTCTTATCAATATCAACACCACTGCTAGATTTTATGAATTTCGTTCCTCATTCTTAGAATATATCAATATGTCATCAATGAATACGATCACAAACTTATCCAGATAAGGATGCAACACACTATTCATCAAACAAATGAAAGTAGTTGGAGCATTGGTCAAACTCGAAGGAACCACAACAAACTCATAATGTCCATACCTGGTCCAGAAAGCAATCTTGTAGATATCCTTGTATTTGATGCAAACTTGATGATATCCTGATCTCAAGTCAATGTTTGAGAACATTGTTTCTCCCTTCAACTGATCAAAAAAATCATCAATACATAACAAAGGGTACCTTTCCTTGATATTTACCTTGTTCAACTTCCTGTAATCGATACACAACCTAAGAGTACCATCCTTCTTCTTCACAAACAATACTAGTGGACCCCAAGGCACTTGTAGGCAACTGCACCAGCAAAGGCTCTACATGCACTTCTTTATTCAAACCACACTTAACCACTAGGACATGACTGATATAACTATAGTTAGATCGAGGGTCAATAAAAATAGAAACAACTTAATAAAAAATCTTACCTTCCATCTCGATAATAGATGCCTGATGATCAACCTGCCTATTGTCCATTGTTACATAATTACGATGAATACTCTGTCCAACATACCCAACTGTCTGTGCCTCCTAAGTACTGTAAATATATGGTATGCCACTGTGATGTTTTGGACAATTTCTCCTGCGATTATCCTTGCCACAAGTCCGACATTGCAAAGGCTTCATGCTCCTCAAACTTAAATCCCTTTCCTATGTCAACTGCATTAGATATCTTATATGGTGCTACATTCTCCTTTTCATATATATCCTGAGTTTTTCCTATCTTCTTAGCCTACTTTCCTTTATTCTTCTCATTACCTTTCCACTCCTTCTTAGACTCAGTCTTGTGCTTTGATTTCTCATAATAGTGCTTCAAATTTCTAATGGCTTCCTCTAGTGATCTAGGCTCATTAAACTCATTTCTATCTTCGAATGATATTGACAAACCACTGATGAATCTCTGAATATTTTCCTTCAAAAACTCCAAGAATCTACTAGTATACTCCTCATATATCATAGATTCCATCTTCAAATCTTAGAACTCCTTTTCCCTGTCATCATAATATCTTTCAGATAGATAACTTTTTTCTTAAAAGTCTCTCGAACTCACTCTAAGTTCGATCCTTTTCCTAAATTCCTCTAACATTATTCACATCTTCCCATCAAATGTCTGCTTTCCCTTTAAGACTGAAAGAAACTATCTTAGCTTTCATGTTTTCTTGATAATCATGCAATTTGAAAAACTTGTTCATCCCAAGCAACCAAGCTTTTGCATCTTGTGATTTCTTCATTTCTCCATCAAATGTAGGAGGTTTTTCTTTCTTGAACACCTATGGCAAGTACTTCTTCTCCCTCCTTCTATATAGATGGTGATGATGATGACGATGATGTCTTTCTGAACTAGAACTAAAATAGAACCCATGGTCATTACCCCTCTTGTTAGGTGTATCCAAGAACCTACCATCTTCGTTTGTCTCATCCCTGTCAAACTTGTATCTTGCTTGATACCTGCTTCCATATGCCCCATTGGTCTTTTCCTCCTATCTATGACTGTTCCTAAGCAGTCCCTATCTCTACAAATGTAATCAAATCTGAAGGATGACTACATTAACTTCATAAAATTTCTTCTCCTATGCTCTGGCAAGTCTTTCCTCTAATTGAATGATCGTGTCACGATCCACCTTACAAATTATGATCTATGCTTTCAAACTTCTCAATGTATCTACTATTTTAGGGGAATAGTCATCGCCATGATGTTCATATGATTTGTAGGGAGAATCACATGAACTGTAGTCCACCGTTATGCTAATCATTGTGATCTTCTACTTCCTGCAAACATATCATATAAGATAAACCATATATAAACATAATAGACATACCTCAGTGAAGTTCAAGGGAGGTTATCTCCTCTACACAAATTAGTCTGTATTATCATAACATATGTATATTGCTAGGAAACCAGCTCACAAAAGATAGAAAAGATAGATCAATGCCTTAGAATTCAGCCTCTTCGAGGGGGAAATGTCCTTTACATTACACAAATGAACAATTATTGGATGATACAAATGACTAAACCTCCCTTCTATATATAGGAGTCTAAGGGGTCACAATATAATCAAGCCGGCATGATAGTAATGACATAAGGGCACAAAAATAACAATAGTGGGTTTCTATGGGGCATACTAATAACAATATGAGGTCAATAGGGGCACAATAATAACAATAAGGGATACAATGACAATAGTAATGGGGGAATCACTAGTATTATAAGGGTCTAACATGCCCCTCTCCTTCTAAAAAGCATTGTCCTCAATGCTTGAGTAGTTTTGGATGCTTACGTATAAAATTCTCATCCTCCCAAGTGGAATCTTCAGTGGATACGTTCTTCCACTTGATGAGATACTCCGAAATTGATCAATTTCATAGCTGTCAAGTTCTTCTTTCTATGACTGCTTCTGGTTCCAATATGGTTTTTCCTTCCTATTCAAGTTCTGGCAATACTGTTTGAACTGTGAGCTTGTCACCTATAACCTTCTTTAAACATGAAACATGGAAAACTGGGTGCAATCGGGAAGCTACAGGAAGCTCCAATTTGTATGCCATAGTACCAATCTTTTGCAACACCTTGTACGGACCATAATACTTTGGTGATAATTTATTATCCTTCTTAGCTTGCTTGAGGGACATTTGCCTATATGGTTGTAGCCGTAGGAATACCCAATCACCTACATCATAAACTTCTTTCCACTTCGATGTTTGATCTGCCTGTTGTTTCATTCTATTCTGTGCCAACAAGAGGTTATCCTTTAAGAGTTGGAGGACTTGTTGTTGATGTTCGTGTGATGTTCCACTACTTGAACCTTAGAAATTTCTTCTTAAAATATGAGTGATGGATTGGCTGATACCCATAAAGTGCCATAATGGGGTCATTTTTGTTGCTGTATGGAAGGAAGTGTTATACCACCATTCAGCCAGAGGCAACCATTTGACCCATTGTGTCTGTTTATCAGATACAAAGCAACGAAGATATCCTTCCAAACATTTGTTTACTATCTCAGTTTGCCCATCAGATTGAGGATGATAAGATGAGCTATGAGCTAACTGAGTACCAAGACAAGAAAATAATTCTGTCCAAAAATTCCAGTGAAAATGGGATCTTTGTCACTTACAATAATCTTTGGGTTTCCATGTAGCTTTTGAATTGTTTCCATAAAAGTAGTAGAAACTGTACTGGCTTTAAATGGATGTGATAATGCCCAAAAGTGTGCATACTTGGTAAGTCTGTCAACTACCACCATGATGACACTCTTTCCCTCAGACTTGGGTAAACTTGTGATAAAATCCATTGAAACCTCTTCCCAACATTGGCTTGGAATGGATAAAGGTTGTAATAGACCTGATGTCTTAATTGTTTCAACTTTATTTTGTTGGCAAACTAAACATTCCATCACAAACTTTTGAATATCTGATTTAAGGCCCTCCCAAAAAAATTCCTTCTTAACCCTGTGGTAAGTTTTTAAAAATCCTGAGTGCCCTCCTAAGGGAGAAGTGTCCAATTCCATAAGAATCTTTTGTTTTAGCTGGGAATTCTTACAGAGGTATAAGCGATCTTTGTACCATAACGAATCATTTTTCCAACTAAATGTATCAAACGTATTGGAATCGTGTTGTAACTATCGAATAAGTGCCCACACTTCTTCGTCATTCTTCCATTCCTCCCTTGCTTCGTTTATCCAATCTGGTTGGATAATAGAAATGGCACACAACAATGTTTCCACATCCCCATCCTTTCTTGAGAGTGCATCTGCCAACACATTTTGCTTCCCTTTTTTTAGATGATTTCAAAGTCATAACCCATCATCTTTGTGACCCACTTTTGTTGCTCTTCAGAGGATAATATTTATTCTAAAAAGTATTTAAAGCTATCATGATCCATTTTTACCTTGAAGTGTCTTCCCATTAGGTAGGGTTGCCATTTCTTAAGTGCATGGAGTATTGCCAACATTTCCCTCTCATAAATAGCTTTGTGTAAAAACTTTCCCTTGA
>APFE030130148.1:0-20449 GCA_000404065.3 Pinus taeda
AATAAAGATGTTAGGTTTTTTTTCCCTGTTGAAATAAAAACGAAGTCTAACCGATATATATTTCTCGGTGAAATGACTCACATAGCAGCGGGCATAGGATAGCCGGTTTTGTAATGGACAGTTACTAAAAACTTACAGGATTCTCCAACTTACACGGCAGAATGTGAATTTGTTCGTCTCATACCACTTACGTAAGGCGTATGGTAAACAGGAAAAGAGCTTTGGCATGGCATGATACTATTTTATGCCCATTCACATCAGAAAAAGGTGGTGGTTCAACAAATACACTAAATACAAGATACATCATCTCACGATTATCATCAGATTAGCTATCGGGTTGGGTTGAACAGTGATCATGAAACCTGCAATTAAAAATTAGATTATCACATCGCCAATTTCTTGGGCACCGACTGTCATGCCCCTTGATCGATCGATCAATGACGACGATGCCCAATTTTAATTACAATTTAATTATTAACATTTATAATTTCATTAATTATTTTAAATTAGAAATAAACCATTTATATCACATTTAAATTAAAATTTATTAAAATAAATTATAATGTTTTGTGTTGGTGCATTTGCCTGGTTTATATATATATATAGATAAAATAATGAGTTAGACAATATTATAATCATTAATAACTAAAAAAATAGAACTTTAAAATAAATATCATGGATAAAATGAAATGAAAGAGATTCAATAAGTTAAATCAAAGATTGGGATATGTCTAATTGAATGCTAAAAGAGTTTTTGGCTATCTTATTTGCTGGTGGAAATCTATTTGCAAAGCTAGTAATAAAGTTCCTACTTGGGATGTCATAAGATGTATCTTCACGATTCAAGTTTGGAATTTTTGTTGCTCAGTGTTGGGTTAGGATTGTGTTTGGAATGAGGATTTAATTAAGCAGTCTTGGAGTCTGGGAGAAATTGGAGTTCAGCCTCCACAACTAGGAACTTTGGGGCCTTACCTTTAATAAGTAGATGGGGAGTTTGGCTGGCTAGAAATAAAGTTATATTCCAAGACTTGTCTTCCTCTCTGATGCAGGTGGTTGGGGAGGGTCTAGCAATCTTGGAACATTTCCCCCAAACAAAGAACAACCCTCCACCTCAGTGCATCATAGAAAATAGAACCTAACAAATTGATTCCGTGGGCATATTTGGACAATGCATCTCAAGAGGAAAACCAACTTAGTGGAGGGGGTGAAGGGTGGGTTATTGTACTTAACATCTCTAAGAAGCACATCCTCCAAATTAGAATGGGTTTCAAAAGAGGAACAAACAATCAAACTGAACTTTTGGCTTGCAAATACTTGTTGGTTTTTGCCTTAGAGAAAAGCTATGAAAAATTACAAATTTTTGGAGACTCTTTGCTACTAGTAAATTAGTTTATTGGAGCTCATAAATATAGAAACATTTTAGTTATTCTTATCCTAGATGAGATTATGCAACTAAAATCTTCTTTTGACAGTATTTTATGCTTTCATATTTATAGGGAGAGGAATGTCTATGTTGACAGATTGTCCAAAGAAGGACTAGCATTGGATCGAGACCTTTGGAAGATTATAGAACAGAGGGAATCCTCTTTCTACGATTACTACCGCAAGCCATATAATGAAGATCTCATACCAAATGCTGCTTCAAATCAATAATGATTTTTCTCCTTGTTTATTTCATACTATTATTTGAATTTGACGCTTATAATATTTTGAGAAGAATATATATGGTGAAGTAAACTTCACAACTTTTGAAATCATGATGTAATATGACAAAGCACAATCATATAGGAGAATAAAAATCTCTATATAAGGATATATAAGGTATTGATTTCATATTCTGACTTATATCAGAATACACACACTATTGTGTATAGACATAATGTAATTTTGTATCATTTTGAATGAAACAAAATTATGGTATTTTCCCCAGGAAAAAAAAGTATTAACTTAAACCAAAAATTAAAAATTAATTAATTAATTAAAATAGGTATAAAATGTTGAATTATGAAAAAAATCAACGAGAAGAAAAGGGAAAAATTAGCAAAGAAAAATGTAAAATTATTAATGAAAACTTATTAAAATCAAAAGACGCCAAGGAGGGACAAGAGGAATCAAAACTGACAAGATTTAATAAAATAATGGAGAAGGCTTAGTGATTAAGGTAATGAATAATAGGCTTTTAAGAATGAGTTAGTACATAACCATCCTCTCAATTAAAATGTTGATGTTTTTCAATTTTGAGAGCCCCATAAATAAAGAGTGAGGTGTAATAGTATGTTAAGGAAAGGATGTTTAGTTTGATTGAAACAAATGAGGTGTTCAGATTTCAAGAAGTGCTCAATAGTAATGGATTTAGAAATTAAATTGTGGGTTGTCTCAGCATTATGTTCTTTGAGACGGGATTTAAACGATCTTCTAGTTTGGCCAATATATGGTTTGCCATGGGAGCAAGGAATTTGGTAAACATCTTGGTCGAGCCTAAGGTCCAACTTATCATTGGTAGTTTTCAATAATTAGTTAAGTGTTTTACATGATTATAAGAGGATTTTGATATTATTTCTAACCAAACTTTTAAGCTAAGATCGGTGGTGCCCTAGATATAATGTAGAGATATGAGAGCTGGAGGTGGAGAGGAAGGAAAATTTTAAGGGTTATGATGGAAAATCAAATTTGATTTCGGAAGCCTCTGAAGCAAACATTGTGGAAGTCCTAGAAAAAGGACGTGAATTCCTGTTTTTTATGTAATTTTAAAAATATTTGTAAGTCCGTAGAAGGAATTAAGTAGTGGAGGAAGAGATTCCTTGTTTCTATTAGGGTTTGTTCACTTTGTTTTATATAGGAGGCATGTGAGTTTGTGAGGTATGTGGCCAATCCAATGTAAGGCGGGTCAATATGATGTAAGAGGGTGGCCAAGTATGATGTAAAAGGAGGCCTACAGGATGTCAAGCCTTGAGAGGTCATAATATGTAATAAGGCCTTTATTTTGACTATATGTCGTGTGCATTTTAGTGAGAACTATGTTGTTCCTTGTGTTCATGCAAAATATGTCTTATTCATATGTCTGTTGTATCATGTTTTTTGCATGCTAGTTAAGAGAGCAGATCCATGGGAGTTAGTGAGATGTGCAGGTGGTTGTAGTTGCTACGTACAATGTTGTAAAACTTTAGCACCACTGAGAGGGGGTGGTGAATTAGTAGTGTTTCTTATTACTGATTTTTACCAATTTAAAACTTCTCTATTGAATCATGCGTAAATTAACTAGCAACACATTATCACATACACATAAACCGTGCCAGTAGCTTAACCAAAAAACATAAGAGAAATAATAAACAACACATCAAAGCATAATCACATCATCACACATGAGACACAAGATATCTGGTGGAAAACCTGTTCAGGACAAAAAATCACCCTTGTTGTTGTTGTGCTGCTATGAGTCTCTATTATGTTAAGCAAATAGTCTTTTGCATAGATGTTGATTGCACCAACTAGGAGACTCGACCTCAACTAATATAGCCCGCCACCATAAACTAGGAGACTCGATCCCAAATCACGGTGAATTGATGCCAATAAACTATTCCAACTATCATTAGGTAGAAACAACCACTTCTGCAACACTGCTACAAGCATGGAATCAATACCCTAAATAGAAAACACCCATTTTCCAAAGGTCGTTGCTCAACAACTCTATGCAGACCTCGATTTCATTCATTTTAAAACTAGATACTGAGACTCTATTCTCAACAAGACTCGACTTTGCAATCCAAATCTCAACAGCAAGGCACCATCAACAAATGAAATCAAAAACACCACAAACAACATGCTTTCTAAACTAGAAAATAGTGGCACCAAAACAAACATCAAATCTGTAATAACATAACCATCTAGCAGCATAAACACATCTCACACTTTTCCATAACTTCAAACCCTCAATAAATATGTAGCAAAAAAACAATTTTCCATATACACCAACAACTCTACAAAATAGATGGATCAATCACAAAAATATGAGACACTCTATTCTCTGAAACGTATTTGCTATAAATATTTTCTCCATTTACTAAAACATAGTCTCTGCTACAACACCATCTTCTTTTCTCTGCCAACTAATATCCCAATCTAACAATCTACTCAATTCATTGTCATATGCACACATGCACTAGGTATCTCTGCTCACAACTAGGTCTAAAGAATTCATCCGCTCTACAATCTTCTCTCACTCATAATATCACTTAAACAACCATATCTCAAATCCAAAATGGAGCATATATAATATGTTGGATGAATTCCACTTTTGGACTGGGATCAAAAGTGCACAATGTTAACAAAATCCATCCATAATCATCACTACTTGTGCACTAAAGGTATTCATACCCATTGGAAGAATTAGTTAACCAATCTCGATCTTATTTCATTAATTTAGAATCTTCTACGAATAAGCAAGTTGAAATTCACGAGATGTGCGCGAGGAATCTGGAGAAAATTTCATGTAGAGGCTCGATCGCATGCACAATAAGGCCAGATCTCAGTTGCAGTTGCATGGATAGGCCTTCCTCCTAGTGTCTAGGGGCCTCCAGCCACATGCACAAGTCTTCCTCCCAGCGGCCAGGGAAGAGTATAGGTGAGAACCATAAGCCTTCAACTCAGGACCTCTGCCACCTGTTTGGACACCTTCATCTACTCATGTACATGCCTCCAAACCTCTGCCAAATTTTGTGACACCTATGCAAGTGGGTTAAGCATGTCTACCAAGTGCCATTACCATGTTGACCTAAAATCCAACAAACAAGGGTTGACGTGAATTCCAACAAGTCCTATACTCTCCTTTGACACCTGCACAAGTTGCAAAACCTCTTCAACATCATCGTAAGACCAACACTCTACTACAACAAGTCATGAGCATAGACCCAACATGAAAACCTAGTCTACCATAGTCTAACAACATGGATCATAAAAACCTATCCAAGCATCTAGCCACATCAATGTCATTATCCTACATCAATGCATAATCAACCACATCAATGCAACATGTAGACTAACACTAGGTTGACATAAGTGCATCAACTAGACTACATAGGGTTGACGTCAATGCCAACACAAGCTAGTTGCAACCATGAAAACACTTCCCACACCAGCTAGCTAAAACTATGAACACCATAATGCTAACATACTAAGTTTGTAGGAGGACCATAGCCAAATAATATCCAAGCAAGGCACCAAATTCAAGTTAAAGGCAATGAAGGTGGGAGTTAAATAAGGTGGAGTAAAGTAAGGAAATTTGAAGGGGACCGAATATTGGCCATTCGGGCCTTAACAAAACAAAAGCATCCACAATAAGTTGATTCGAACTCCCAAACATGATGGGACCCATATAGTCGAGCCTTTGGGATATGACAAAAGTAGGCACAAGGAATAGGGGTTGAACCTTGAATTATTCAGACCCTCAATGGGATGAACAAGGTGGGGCTAGCCTAAACAAATTCTGGACTTGAACTGGTTCGAGGTAGATGGAGTTAGAGCTCGCAAAATTAGATATGAAATACAGGCTCATAATTGAGTATTGCATGGATTCGATCTAGATATGCTCAAACGTAATTCTATGAGATAGTTGGCTTAATGGAGGTCATTGCAAGAGCATGGAGGTGAAGAGTTAAGAGTTTGGTGGACCAAACCAGAAAATAATGGTGAAAGTTTGGGGAATTAGAGATGGGAGGCTACATTGTCGCAATTAAGGTGAGAAAATCCAAGTTCATGGGCCCATAATCCACAACTTCAGGAGATTGAACCTTAAGGGTTTGAATTTAAAACACCCCTAGAATTGATTTTCATCATAGAATAACTATTGACTACAAAGGCCTTTGTCAAGTGATCATTTTATTTCTCTAGGAATTCTAAATTAAAGATTCGAATGACTCAAGTAATGAGAGATTTTAAAACAACATATTTTTGGGTTAGATGATGATGGGATTGGGCATGAAGAAATCAGTTAATATAGGCATTTTCCTATCAACTTGGTGTAATTACTCAAAAGGGGACACCATGCTGTAATCACACAATTATTCTCTCTAGATGTTCAAACATATACACCCTTTACTCCAATGAATCTCCAAAATGTTATCTACGTTTATTCCAAGGTGTTAGGAGAGATGCATAAGGTTCTTTCACCTACTCAAGATCATGATCATGTTATTCATTTGCAACTAAGAATTGTACCACCTAACATTAGGCATCAATGGTATGATATGAACAAAAGAGTAAGATTGAGCATATGATTCAAGCTGGTAGACATCTTCAACCTAGACAAAGTGTTTTCTATTCACTAGTAGTGATGACTAAAACAAAAGAAGGTTCATGGTGCATGTGTATAGGTTATAAAGATCTCAAAAAATTGACCATTAAGGATAAGCTTCCTATTCATATCATTGATGATTTATTAAATAAAATGCAAGAAATTTTCTTTACTTAGTTGGATCTCCATTTTGGATCTCATCAAATAAAAAAGACACAAGAAGATATATCCAATATAATATTTAGAATAAATTAAAACCATTAGGTGAAAGCATAAGGATGGGTTATACTTTTGGGCCAAATGTGGCAATGAAATTTCAAAATTTTACTCTTTTATTGAATTGAAGCCTTCAAAATTCATATAAGCATTATGAATTTTGATTTGGAGTAAAAAAACAATATGTGGAGAATTATGTTGTTGTCCTAATGATATTCTTTGAAAAAAAATAGTGTTGTATAATTTTTCAATTTTGCATTAAATGAAATGCTTGTCCTTGCAAATTTTCCCACGCCTTAAAAGGTATGTGTGTGTTCGTGTAGCATAGCTTAGTCTAAAATGTGTAAGCTTAAAAAAATGTATATATGAGCATGATCTACATAGAGAGAACTAATTTTTTCATATTCATTTTTTTTTTATGCAAAATTATATTTTTTTATTATTTTTCAAAGTTGGGAAAGTAATATTTCAATTGCATTTTGCAGACATGTATTCGTGTAAGTTTTTTTTCAACTATTTAAATAAATTGAAAAACGAAGTGTACACTTTTGAAGAGGACTTGTAAATGAAGATAGTGGTATTGTTTTTAAATATCGTTGTGTATATTTTATGTTATTGATTTTTTATTCAACCTCTTTGAAATTGTCCAAAAACATTTTAAGCATTATGTTTAAAAGAAATTAGATGAACAATATCACATGAATTTGAAAATTTCAAACGCATATGTCATTAGATAGAGGATTCCTTCATGAAAACAACATGATCAACTTCGCCACTTAAAGAAAAAAAAAATTCCCTAAGTCTGCTTGGGTACAAAATGGTGTGGTAGAGAAATATGCAGAACGGGTGCTAAAATTGTGGTTTTTAGGACCTGAGAAGCTCGATCAAGCACTTAATATGTTTTATTGAGCGCTTAAATTATAAATTCAAATAGCTCGATTGTGGATTTAAGAAACCCTTGATCAAGCCACTTACATATTTAACTAGGGACTCGATCGAGCTATCAAGCTCAATCGAGCCTTTGTAAAAATAAAGCTTTCCAATATTCAAGGAGGCTTTATTTTTAAGGATATGATCCTTATGTGAACCCCATAGATTTAGAATCAAGAAAGATCTCAAATTTAATCCATTAATAATTTAACCAAGTTAATATGATATTATTTTACTTAAAATAGAAATTCAACTAGATCTAGGTTATGAATAACATTAATAATTTTTTATGTTATTAATAAATGTCATGTGCCAATTTGATATAAATCATAGAAAAAATTACACACATACTTCATACTAGATTGTAAAAAATGGTATATATATGATCAGGAGCTTAGGACCAAGTGTCGTAAAATGGTCAAAAATGAAAATTCTCAGAACTAGTTTGAACCTAAACGACCGGATAGATCTCGTCTCCCTGATTCCGGTGCCGCGAAACGGTTCGGAAAACGGTCGCCATATGAGAAAGTTATGCCAAAAAGAAAAATTGCCCAATAATATTGAAATTTTGAATTTTAAAAAAAAAAATTTAAATAAAATATTCTTGGAATATTCCGTTTTGGGCAACGAATGGCAGGCTGCCACGTGGCCAAGGTGACATCAGCACTTTGGGCACATGTTTAAAAGTTTGGTCGAATTGTGGTTTGAACCCACAACTTCATACCTACAAGTGCAAAGCTTTACCAATGCGCCACGACTCAAAGTCTTGATATGACTGCGGATTTACAGATTTTTAAATGTTGTATTTAGTTTGGGCGGAAACCAAAGGGGTCTAGCCCCTAAGGGCCAACCGCCATTGTCATGTGACCGTCCGCCAGAAACCGTGGGCCACATTTAAACCACCAGTGCTCAACAACGGTTATGTCATTACGTGTTTACATATGCAGTTTGAACGGTGAGTTCACCACCCGTTAACCCATAACTTGGCACAAAATCTGAGCTAAACTGCTGTTCAATTAAACCCAGTCACATGCACCGATGACAAACAGTAACCATTGCAGTTATGATGGCGGAAATTTTGGCGGAGGGCGCCAAAATTGGTGGGCCTGCCATATGTGGCGGCCCTAATTGGCCCTCCAGTTTAGTTAACTGGAGTTTTTCTAGGCATAGCTAGTAGTTGGGAGTAAATGGCCATAACTTTGGCTAGGAAAGTCCTTTTTGGATGAATTTGTTTTTGATTTTGGGTCTCTTCAACCTTCTTAAGCCATTGGCATAGGTTTCATAGCCATCTAAGGTCGTTTGCTGGTGTGTTTGCTTCGTGGAAGTTCCAAGAGCCACTTGGGTCAAATCAGTTTGGGAGTTGCATTGGGATGTGTGCAACCATTGAAAGTGGAACGAAGGTCCATTCTGAATAATTTAGTGTTTTGAATCCATATCTACAACTCGTTTTTCCTGTGGAGGCATTCTTCTCACCGTTTAGCTTCAGGGAAGCTTTCAAGGCCACCAGGGCCATTTCAGTGATTGAGCTGTGCTGGGCTAGGTTCATCTGTTTGAGGTGAAACAAAAGCCTATTTCTGCTGTAAGGAACCTTTTGAATCCAATGAAGGTGTTTTCAGAAGAATTTGAAGACTTCTAAAGGCCGAGATGCTGAAGAGAAGTTTCAGGCAGCCAAGAGCCATCCATGGGAGAAGGCCTAGATTAGGGATGCAATGCTCATTTTGAGCAAATGAACAGTCATTTTTTTTTGTCAGATATGTGCTGGAGACAATAGTAGAGGTTTCCGAGACATTTGAAGCATTCTGAAGGAGTTTGTGCCATTAAGAAGCTCAAGGAATCTTAGTGCACCTACTGAAGGAACCAAGTCCAAGGGAGCCTAGATCTGCCTGGACAAAGTGGACAACCATGACAGGGATGTATATGGTTTTTCTAAACCCAAAGGTTCAGTCAGTAACCTTTTGGATTTGAGTGTGGAACTTGTAAAATAATTCAAGCCATAATCCCAAAGAGCCAAGTCTAGTTGACTAGAGCTCACAGGAGACGTAGCCCAGGAGATTGGGGTGAACTCCTTATTAAATTTGTTGTTATGTGTGACTTTATTTGCTGCCTTATATGTCTGATATATATGTCTAATATCAGCTGAAACAAATCAAGTAAAACATTTATATAAGGCATATAAAGTAGTTTCAGTTGTTTCTTTTTACGAAACATATATCAATACCATGTTGGAGGATTCTATGTGAGGGGTACATGTCAATGCCTCAATGATTTCAGATTCTTTACAAGCATACTAAAACCACATGGCCAAATGACTGACATGACTAGTCTAAACTCCAAATCAAACCTGGAATTTGAAGTCCTAAATGACGTATTTCATCTAGTCCTGAGGATGAACCACACTTGTTGGTTCAAAACGCGTTGGCCAAAAAATATTCTCATCTGATTTCTACCGAAAGACTTTGTTTAATTCATTATGGATCATAGAAGCTTGAATACAGAAAATATTTGAAAGTTGCTGGAAAAATTTCCATGTCAAACCTAACGTGACTTATAAATAAATAAATGCCATTTTTACATTCAAATTGGGATTTAACCCATCAAAATTTATGGTACCTTTGTTATGTTGGAAGCACCAACGTAGGGCCAAGCCCGAGGTCATAAATTATAATGAAAACACATACAACACGTCTAGATCACATGGTGTTGGAGCTTGGCACGCTTAGGTAATTAGTATTTGTATATCTCTTTCATAAAAGTTGTCACATAATATTTATTCCCATTTATGGTGCTCCACATTACAATACATCCAATAATAACTACCACAGACATTTCACAACTCTAAATTGTATAGTAAATAATTTGTTGCATAGAAGATTTTTTTGTCTTGGATTTTCACTTGAACATTTTTATTAAAGAGATTTAAATGCTCCAGAATCACAGGTAAATAATGGCCAAATCGTTTTAGACTTCAGTATTTTACCACCTTGTTGAGTTGTGAATTTTTAACATGGGTATTTGGGTCGGGATTCGCAATGATCAGAAAGTGGCAGAGTTATTTTTCACGATACAGACACACCCACCAACAATTACTTTATTGTTGTGAGAATTACTGCATGAATTTAGAAATTACAGATATTTAATGTAAGAGAACATGCTCTGTGAATGGGCCTAATGAAAATTTAAGTTTAGCAGACCAGCTCAGCCCCTGTTGAGGATTTTTTTTATTAGAATATCCCTAGATTACAATAAATAAATAAATATCATTGTCAGCTGAGTGAGCTCGCCTGAGCTTACCATTTATTCATGCATTTACTTATATGATTTTGTTGTGTATTTCTTACTTTACACTATGTGGCAATTTTGTTTGAAGGGTTTTCCTCTTTATTTTTATTTTAAATATACATATACTTCCCATCACCAACCACCTGCCCATGTTGAAATTTAGAAAATAATCCAGATTTTCATTCTCCCAAAGCCATGATGCCCAACAATTTGAAGTCAAGATGAAGTGGGTGTGAGAGTTTTGATTGGTTAGAGCCAATAAAATTTTTGTAGGCATCAATAGAACTTGAAATTTTGCAATGGGTGTCAAGTTTTTATGGGGACCACAAATTGAAGGATTCAACAAGTAAAATCGATGTTATGGGTGGTGTGGAGCATTGAACCACCGGGACCTAAGAAATTTGTCTTTGGGTGATTTAAGTACATTGTTAGTACATTGTTGAAACTGGAGGGAAAGACTAGTTTTTCAACTGTGAAATATTATGCAAGTGTCGATGTTCATTTAATCCCCAATGTTTGGTGAACTAAGTAGGTTGTTTTGGATTGATTTAGTGGCATTTGGAATTTTGGGAGACCTACTGGGTTGTTTTGTATTGGTTGGTTCAAAAAGGTTATTTGTGTTGTAGTAATATATATATCATAATATATATATATATATATAATATATATAATAATACTATATATATTATATATATTTTATAATATAATATATATATAATTATATAATTGGAAGGCTTCAACGAGTTAATCCATGTTTGTTGGTGGTGTGGACCATTTGAATCCCCAGGACTTGAGAAATCCCTATTATTGGGTGATCTCGACGGTGTTGATTTAAGTACATTTGTTTGAAAACTGATGAAGGGAAAGAATAATTTTTGCATTGTGAAATATTATGCAATTGTTGGTGTTCATTCAATCCCTAGTGTTTAGAGAGTTGAGTAGGTTTTTTTGGATTGATTCAGTGGCATTTGGAATTTTGTGAGACCTAGTGGGTCATTTTATATTGGTTGGTTTAGAAGGTATTGGAAACAATATCATAAGGTTTTGAGATATTCAATGTTAAAGGTAAAAATTTCTTTAGAATTTATTTAGTGGATGTTTGGAGAAATCTATCCTGATTTTAATTAGTTGTTGGCATTTTGGCAAACCCAAATAGTTATTTTGGATTAATGATTAGAGCATTGAAAGAATCACTGTCGAATAATTTGGTTTTTAAAACTTTTCACTCCTACAACAATTTTCTTTTGAATTAATGAACTTGGAGTTTAAGCAACTTGTCCTGATATATGTTGGGTTTTAATATTTGGGAAATTCCAAACAAATTGTTTTGGTAGAACTGAAGAAGTTGCTTTCATGTGATTTGAAAATTGGGTTATGAGGTTTTGACATAACTAAATAGGTTCTTCTGGTATTTGTTAAGTAATGCAGTAAGTCTGGTTTGCTCAGTGTTTATTCAAGGGGTATATGAGTAATATATCTTCTTATGATTTGGGTTTGGGGACTCTGGAAGGCCTAAATAATTTATTCTTGATTTCTTAAGTGGGTAGTGGAGAAGTAAATATTCATATTTTGGCATATTTCTGACTTTTGATAGGCTTACGAAGTTTGTTATGTGGGACAAATGAGGTTCTAACAAGGCCATAAAGTGGTGGTTGGGGAGCACAATTCGATATGTTCCTCATGTCAGATCATAGCACAAAATTATTTTCCAAGTAGAGTTTAATTTGAGTGTTTGTCTATCAACTTTGCAAAATTCTATTCAATTTCTAGAAATCATAATTGACGTGATTGTAGTCATTATTAGATAGTATTAACCGGGCCAATTCTGGTGAAGACCTTTGATTGGATAATCTAATCGCTTAGATGTTTCATAAGTTTCTGTGTAGTTTCTTGTAAATGAATGAATGTTTTTATGTTCACTAAGTGTTGTATATGATTATGTTAATTATAAGATAGGGATATGTTAGTTTCAATCTTAATCTTAATTCTAGTATCAAATTAAGAAAAACACATAATTAAATTGTAATTTGTTTAGAAAAATGAAAACAGTTGGTGGATGTCAGTCTTCTATAATTTCACTTCAAAATTGCCTCAAGTAAGAATTTAGTGGTTATATTCCACTGCTATATCATTCGCCCTGGAGATCGTCTGAATTCACCTTAGGTCCATGCAAGAGTGCCTAAACTATATATCTAGGGTAGTAATAGGCAATACCTTAAAGGAAGGTAGGTCATGTATTCCTTGAATGAGTAGGTTCTATGGAAGAGAACCAAATGTTTATAAACACTCAGATAAAAAATTAGTCTAATAATATGCATTTCTACAATGTCTGTGGTCCATAGTAGACAACAAAATTAAAAGCAATTTAAAGTTAATATCTCCATTAATTTTTCAATTGTTTCAATTTTTCTTAACTTATATGATTTAAAGAACTCTAATTTTCACATATATTTTTTATACAACTGATTATAAACCTACAAATGTCTCAAAAGAGAAATATACAAGCTATAATTGGGGAAATGTAAGAATGGACAAAAGGGAAAACTTCTCAAACTCAAAGCAATTCATAAACACGTGAAGAAACCCATAATGCTCATATGGAACAATAATTACATGAAATTTTTGGAAGTTATTTTGATCGTGATCTAGATGAAGACATAAATGAAGTTGAAGAAGAGGTTCCTAATAATTCAAAAATGAAAGTGCAAACAAAACATAATTTCACATGAAATGGCTAGATAAGTTTGTTTGGTTGAATTATGTGAGGTTTGATGGTTAAATAAATATGCAGTGCAGCTATTGTGAGAAGTATAGGATGAGTGGACCATGGGGTTTAGGGAATGGTTAAACCACATTACAACATGATGCTCTTGTTACTCATGAAAAATCATTGGTGCATAAATATGTTAAGGAAATATGGATTAATTCATCAGAGGGAAAGATGAAACCAATTCCAAAAAGATATTAGATATGTGGGAGATGCCATTAAGGAAATAGTGATTTCTACAATGAAATTATCATATTTCATTTGTCAAGAAGATTTATCTGTATCAAAGTATGAGAAGCTTTACAAATTTCTAATGGATGGAAAAACTCCATATATGCCAAAGTATCAAGAGTACTCTTAATACACAAAACGTAAGTTTGCGAATGATTTTATATATTACATATCAAAACATCTTGAATAGATTTAGATAAAAAAATATGGTGTAAAGTCTTTTCTTCCCATTAATGGTTGATGAAAGCATTGATTGAATCTTAGAGCAGCACCTTGTTGTTTATGCAACATATTTAGATTCAAAGGGTCTCAGGTCACCTATCTCGTCGTTTATGAAGCTCAAGGATGTAGTGGATGGAAAAGGAAAAACAATATATGATAGTGTCAATCAATTAATAGATGTTAGAGGCCTTCAATATAAAGCTTTGATAGTCGTTTCTACAGATGGGACTTCAACAATGATTGGACATGAAAATGGCTTTGTTTCATTTAAAAAAAAAAAATCCAAACCTTATTGCAGTTCATTGTGTGGTTCATTATGAGTGTTTAGCAGTAACAAATGTTTTTAAGAAATTACCCCAGTTATTATATGTTGGAAAAATTGCAAACAAATTGTATTCATGGGTTCAAAACTCCACTGGAGAGAAATAATGAACTTAATGATTTACTTAGAGTCATGAAAATTGATTTTCTTGATGTTCTACAAAATACACTTAGTGAGATGGTTATCCAAGGGGGGAATTTATTATAAGGCTTGAGAAGCTTTTGCCAACAATTTTAACTTTGTGGAAAAATAAAAAAAGAACTTCATCATGATATGATAAGACACAAATATATTCTGTCCACTTTTGTTTACATATGATTACTAATGTGCTAGAGTAATTGAACAAGTTGAATATGATTTTTCAAGAAGAAAATGTAGACATTACAACTATTGGGTTGGCTCTTGAAGTAACTGTAAACAAATTATCTAGATAGTTTTTTAGAAAAGACACATATATAGAAGGGAAAACTTATATTTCAAAATTTTTAGCCCCAGCCAAGGATTGTTTATAAGTATCCTGGATTACAAAAAAATAAATATTATTGTCACTGAGCGGGCTCGCCTGAGCTTACCATTATCATGCATTTACTTCTATGATTTTTTTTGTGTATTTTGCTCTACACTATGTGGGCAATTTGGTTTGAAGGTTCCTTTTCCTTTTTATTTTAAAATAAACATATACTCACACCAACCACCTGCCCATGTTGAAATTTAGAAAATAATCCAGATTTTCATTCTCTAAATCCATGACACCCAACAATTTGAATTCAATATGAAGTGGGTGTGAGAGTTTTGATTGGTTAGAGCCAGTAAAATTTTTGTAGGCATCAATAAAACTTGAAATTTTGAAATGGGTGTCAAGGTTTTATGGGGACTACAAATTGAAGGATTCACAAGTATAATCAATGTTTGTGGGTGTGTGGAGCATTGAACCACTGGACCTAAGAAATTTGGTCCCTTGGGTGATTAAGTACATGTGAAACTGGAGAGAAAGACTAGTTTGAACTGTGAATATTATGCAGGTTGATGTCATTTAATCCTCAATTTTGCGCAACTGAGTAGGTGTTTGGATTGATTCAGTGGCGATTTTGCAATTTGGGAGACCTACTGGTTGTTTTGTATTGGTGGTTCAGAAGGTATTGTGTGTAATATATATATTAAATTATATAATATATATATTATAAGAATATATATATAATTATATAATATATAATATATCTCACATACCTAATCCATAAAATAATTGAAGGCTCAACAAGTATAATCCAAGTGGGGGGGTGGACACTGAATCCCTAAGACATGAGATATTCTATCTTGGTGATTCACAGATGATTTAAGTAACACTGTGAATGAAGGGAAAAGAATAATTTTTTGCATTGTGAAATCTTATGCAAGTGTTGGTGTTCATTCAATCCCTAGTGTTTTAGAGAGTTGAGTAGGTTTTTTTGGATTGATTCAATGGCATTTGGAATTTTGGGAGACCTAGTGGGTCGTTTTATATTGGTTGGTTTAGAAGGTATTTGAAACAATATCGTAAGGTTTTGAAATATTCAGTGTTAAAGGTAATAATTTCTTTAGAATTTATTCAGTGGATGTTTGGAGAAATCTATCCTAATTTTAATTAGTTGTTGGAATTTTGGCAAACCCAAATAGTTATTTTGGATTAAGGATTGGAGCATTGGAACAATCACTGTCGAATAATTTGGTTTTTCAAACTTTTCACTCCTACAACAATTTTCTTTTGAATTAATGAACTTGGAGTTGGAGCAACTTGTCTCGATATATGTTGGGTTTTAATATTTGGGAAAACCCAAACAAATTGTTTTGGTAGAACTGAAGAAGTTGCTTTCATGTGATTTGAAAATTGGGTTATGAGTTTTTGACATAGCTAAATAGGTTATTCTGGGATTTGTTAAGTAATGCAGTAAGTATGGTTTGTTTAGTGTTTATTCAATGGGTATACGAGTAATAGATATTCTTATGATTTTGGTTTGGGGACTCTGGAAGGCCTAAATAATTTATTCTTGATTGCTTAAGTGGGTAGTGGAGAAGTAAATCTTCATATTTTGGCATATTTCTAACTTTTGGTAGGCTTACGAAGTTTGTTATGTGAGACAAATGAAGTTCTAACAAGGCCATAAAGTGGTGGTTGGGGAGCACAATTCGATATGTTTCTCATGTTAGATCATAGCACAAAATTATTTTCCAAGTAGAGTTTAATTCGAGTGTTTGTCTATTAACTTTGCAAAATTCTATTAAAATTCCAGAAATCATAATTTCCGTGATTGTAGTCATTATTAGATAGTATTAACTAGGCCAATTTTGGTGAAGGCCTTTGATTGGATCAGTTGATCGCTTGGATTTTTGATAAGTTTCTCTGTAGTTTCTTGTAAATGCATGAATTTTTTTATGTTCACTAAGTGTTGTATATGATTATGTTAATTATAAGATAGGGATATGTTAGTTTCAATATTAATCTTAATTCTAGTATCAAATTAGGGAAAACACATAATTAAATTGTAATTTGTTCAGAAAAATGAAAACAGTTGGTGGATGTCAGGTCTTCTATAATTTCACTTCAAAATTGCCTCAAGTAAGAATTTAGTGGTTATATTCCACTATTATGTCATTCGCCCTAGGGATTGTTTGAATTCACCTAAGGTCCCTGCAAGAGTGCCTTAACTATATATCTAGGGTAGTAGTAGGCAATACCTTAAAGGAAGGTAGGTCATGTATTCCTTGAATGAGTAGGTTTTATGGAAGAGAACCAAATGTTTATAAACACTCAGATAGAAAATTAGTCTAACAATATGCATTGCTACAATATCTGTGGTCCATAGTAGAAAACAAAATTAAAAACAATTTAACGTTAATATCTCCATTAATTTTTCAATTGTTTCAATTTTTCTTAATTTATATGATTTAATGAACTCTAATTTTCACATATATTTTTTATACAGCTGATTACAAACCTACAAATGTCTCAAAAGAGAAATATACAAGCTATAATTGGGGAAATGTAAGAATGGACAAAAGGGAAAACTTCTCAGACTCAAAGCAACTCATAAACACGTGAAGAAACCCATAATGCTCATATGGAACAATAATTACATGAAATTTTTGAAAGCTATTTTGATCGTAATATAGATGAAGACATAAATGAAGTTGAAGAAGAGGTTGCTAATAATTCAAAAATGAAAGTGCAAACAAAAACATAATTTCACATGAAATGGTTAGATACGTTTGTTTGGTTGAATTATGTGAGGTTTGATGGTAAAATATCTATGAAGTGCAGTTATTGTGAGAAGATATAATGAGTGGACCATGGGGTTTAGGGAATGGTTAAACCACATTACAACATGATGCTCTTGTTACTCATGAAAAATCATTGGTGCATAAACATGTTAAGGAAAGATGGATTAATTCATCTGAGGGAAAGATGAAACCAGTTCCAGATGATATTAGATAGGTGGGAGATGCCAATAAGAAAAGAGTGATTTCTACAATGAAATTATCATATTTCATTTATCAAGAATATTTATCTGTATCAAAGTATGAGAATATTTACAAATTTCTAATGGATGGAAAAACTCCATACATGCCAAAGTATCAAGAGTACTCTTAATACACAAAATGTAAGTATGCAAATGATTTTATATATTACTTATCAAAACATCTTGAACAGATTTAGATAAAAAAATCTGATGTAAAGTCTTTTCTTCCCATTAATGGTTGATGAAAGCATTGATTGAATCTTAGAGAAACACCTTGTTGTTTATGCAACATATTTAGATTCAAAGGGTCTCAGGCCACCTATCTCGTAGTTTATGAAGCTCAAGGATGTAGTGGATGGAAAAGGAAAAACAATATATGATAGTGTGAATCAGTTAATAGATGTTAGAGGCCTTCAATATAAAGATTTGATAGTCGTTTCTACAGATGGGGCTTCAACAATGATTGGACATGAAAATGGATTTCTTTCATTTTAAAAAAGAGAAATCCAAATCTTATTGCAGTTCATTGTGTGGTTCATTATGAGTCTTTAGCAACAACAAATGTTTCTAATAAATTACCCGAGTTATTATATGTTGAAAAAATTGCGAACAAATTGTATTCATGGGTTCAAAACTCTACTGGAGAGAAACAATGAACTTAATGATTTGCTTAGAGTCATGAAAATTGATGTTCTTGATGTTCTAAAAATACATTCAGTGAGATGGTTACCTTGGGGGGGGGAAGTTATTATAAGGCTTGTGAAGCTTATGCCAACAATTTTAACTTTGTGGAAAAATAAAAAAAGAACTTCATCATGATATGATAAGACACAAATCTATCCACTTTTGTTTACATATGATTACTAATGTGCTAGGGTAATTGAACAAGTTGAACATGATTTTTCAAGAAGAAAATGTAGACATTACAACTATTGGGTTGGCTCTTGAAGTAACTATAAGAACATTATCTAGATAGTTTTTGAGAAAAGAGACATTTGTAGAAGGGAAAACTTATCTTTCAAAATTTTTAAGTGATTCTCAAAACGTATACTTGGATAATAAAGATGAACGAATAGTTGTAGATATACATGAGTTATAATACATCTCTTTCTCAACCATGGATATTGAATCTATTGAAGCAATGAAACAATCTATGAAACCTTGTATTGAAGGTACACAAGAGAGTTGCAAGAAACACAGGAAAGGTTATATAGAGACTCTCATAGACTCTTTGAATGACATATTTCTATACCTTCGTCTTTTTAATGCAGTAAAATTATTCAACCCTTGTTACTATCCACAAGAGCGTCATAGTCATGAGAAAAAATCAAAGCACTGGATTTTAATGTTTTTTCAACATACCATATCAAGTGATGTTGGATTTGTAGCTTTATTTGATGTTAAAGCTTGTAAATGAGATTTGCACCCTTTTGTGTATTCATTAAATCTGGCTTGTGAGGGTTTTTCTATGAAAGAAGCATGAAATGGCTTTTGTAACACAAACAAAAAGTGACACAAAACTTATCCTAATATGATGAAATTATGGCAAGTTGCACTCATTATTCTTGCAAGTACAGTGGATTGTGAAAGGGGATTTTCTAAGAAAAACATCATCAAGGACATTAGAAAACCTTTTCTAGGGTTGGATACACTAGATGATCTAATGGGAATATATTTGAATGGACGTTAATCATCTAATGTTGATTGGCATGCACTATATGACGTATGGAAAGATACAAAGTCAAGAAGGATTCTTGAACTTTGAAAGTTCCTATAGGTTATGTTTAAGAGAGGACCTATGTATTAAGATATGCCTATTGATATGTGTTTTTTGTAGTTGCTCCAGAAAGTTACCTCAATGAATAAACATAGTTAAAACACTAGATATTCTATTTATAGACCATGCAAATAAAATCAATGTGTAACCCTTCAATTGCATTTTTATGAGATGTTTCGATAAAGAGAATATTTGGAGGTAGTTAAATGGAAGACTTAATTATAAAATAGTGAGAGTTTTCATATTTTAGTCTCTAATGCTCCTCTGTTAAAGAATATGAACATTTTAGTATTTGATGCTTCTTTATGAAGAATATGAACATTTATCTGGCCATCTTGACATTTTCTATTTGGTTGATTGTTTGATTTATTCGCATTCATTATCTACGAATGCCTTTTTTGGATTAAGATAGAGTTACTTGAAAGTTTTTTCATTATGTGTGAAGATTCTTCTTTATAATTTTGGTTTTTGTAAATTAAGAAATAGATTGTGGTTCAGTATGGTTGCTTACATTTCAACTGTGAGAAAAAATTCCCTTCAACGATTTCTTGAGAAATGCAAAAACAAGTGTGAAACATTCTTTTCAACATTTTCGTCCCTTTCAACTCTCTTGCTTTGTTGATTTTTCTTTTTAAACCCAAAAATTTAAAAGAAATGGTAGCTAAAATAAAAACATTGTTCACTAAATAAAAACCATTTTAATGAGGAAAATGGATACATGTGGGTGGGTCATGGTTTCTACTTTAGCTGAATGTTTTTCCATAATCTTAAGGACGAGCAACAATATAAATATATTAGGCGAGGGGAATGTTATATGTAAATTAAATTAGGAATCTTGGTCTACTAACAAGTTGCATATTAGGCAAATATGAAACTATTAATGTGCTAGGAAAATTAGGCCCCTTTTTAAAAACTCCCTTTG
>APFE030130154.1:0-15545 GCA_000404065.3 Pinus taeda
TGACACATCTCCTCAAAAAATTATCTGGTCCTAACTTAAGAGATTTCCCCCAATCCAAGTGAATGGGGTACTCTTCCTTACAATTCTACTATTTTTCTTAGATGATAGATTTGGAGGGAACTATGCAGCAAATACCTAGTTGGCTATGTCAGAAAACCATGGGGAGAGAACTAAAATAGAAAATAAATTCTCATATGGCAGTTGATCATCAACCATTCCTTCCTCACCTATAGGCAAAGCAAGTCTAGAAAAAAAAATTTGCAACTGCATTTTCTCTACCTGACTTATCAATGATAGTTAAATCAAACTGCTGTAATAAAAGCAACCATATAATAATTTCTAGAATTCACATCAGGTTTATTCATTAAGTATTTTATGGTAGCAAGATTAGTATGAGAAAAGGTTTGATAACTAGTGATGTAGTGTCTGAATTTGTTCAGGGAGTGGACAACAAATAGGAGTTCCTTTTTAGTCACAACGTAGTTCAATTCAGCCTTGGACAAATTTTTGCTAATGAAGTAAATGGAATAAGGAAACTTGTCATCTATATGGCCTAGAGCTACTCCCATAGATTTTTTAGGTGCATCATCATGGATGTCGAAAGGAAGAGCACAATTTGGGCCTCTAAGTATGGGTGCATTAGTCAACTTGTCCTTCAAGATTTCTAGGGCCTCTTGGCAACTTTCTGACGAGCAAATTTCAGAGTCCTTGTCCAGTAGTCCAAAAAATGGTGAGGCTACTTTGCTGAAGTCTTTGATAAATTTCCTATAGTATCCAGCTAAGCCTAAGAAACTCCTAACATCCCTATGCTTTTGAGGAGTAGGGACCCTTTTTATGATAGCCTTTTTTATTTGGGTCCACTTGTAGTCCTTCCTGGGATATTGAGTGACCGAGAACAATCTCTACATTCATCAAGAACTCACACTTCTCAGGACTGTGGGATAGGTTCATTTCAATGCACTTATTTAATACTCTCCCTAAGTTAGAGAGAGCCTCTAGGAAATCACATCCATAGGGAATGAAATCATCCATATAGATTCCTACAGAGTCATGGACTAGCTCATCAAATATGCTCAGAACTACCCTTTGAAATGTGGCAGGGGAATTACATAATCCAATAGGAAGGAACCTATAAGAAAAGGTACCCAGGGACAAGTGAATGTGTTTTTATCTTGGTCCTCTGGGCTGATCTGGATCTGATTGTAACCATTGAATCCATCCAAGAAAGAGAATAACTTCTTCCCTACAAGACCATCCAAGACTTGATCAATGAAAGGGAGAGGGAAATGGTCTTTTTTAGTGGCTTTGTTTAACTCTTAGTAATCCACACAGATCCTCCATTTTCCATTCTTCTTTGGGACCGGAACTAGAGGATACACCCACTCACTATCTGAGATGGGGTAAATGAACCTTGGATCCAACAACTTTTACAATTCTTCTTTGACTATGTATATGAGGGTTGGGTTCATTATCCTCTGAGGTTAGTGAACTTCTTTGCATCCTTCCTTGATGTAGATGTGGTGAGTACACACCGAAGGGCGCACTCTCTTAATTTCCTTATAGCTTGAGGAAAAAGCATCCATGTGCTCTCTCAGCATGTTGCACATCTTCTCTTCCTAATGGGTTGAGAGAGGGGTTGATTTTTAATGTTTTAGATGGAACAATTCTACCATTTTGATATGAGCAAGAGTTGAGTCAACTAGGCACAAATCAATCCAAGGGTTATCTTCAGATTTCTTCACGAGCTCATCAAGAGACATGGTGTTGGGGGGATGGTTGTGGAGGATTTGATCAATTAGGTCATGTTCATCAGGTTGCCCCCCTCTTATAATAGTATCCAGGGTACATATTAGGTAGTATGTGGTATGGTATACTTCATATTCCTCCTCCTCTTCAAACCATAAGAGTAATTCATGCTCTAGGGATGGTTCAGCAGGAGGGTACAAGACCAACTGTTTGGACAAATTCCCATTCTTAATGGTCATGTTCCCAACCCTGCAACTTACATAAGCATTAGCAATGGATATCCATGGCCTTCCAAGGATGAGAGGATAACCATTGAATTTGGTCTTGGGCTGGAGAAATAAGAAGTCAACAGGGTACTCCCAGGAATCAATAGAGACCATCACATCCTCAACAACTCCCTCAAGAGATAATGTGGATCTATCTGCAAGATACAATACTGTTGTAGTCTTCCTCGATTATCATTGGAGATTTAGTCTGAGCATGGTCTCCTTAGTCATCACATTGATGGAATCCCCAAGATAAATCAAGGTGTGGGGGAAATGATGCCATCAATGTGAACATCTACCACAGGACTTATAGGGTGTAGATACTTTGGGCAAATCACTCTCCCCAACATTAAGTCAAACAATTGTCCAATGACATTAATGGTAGGGATGTCTTTCTTTCTCCTCCTAGGATGTTTGAAGCATTTATCCTTGATTATCTTATTGTAGATGGGGACATCCTTGATGGCTTGGAGGAGTGGGATTTTAACACACAAGTTTTTCAATTCTCCCAGAAGTTCAGTCTCTTCTGGGGTGTGATGACTAGAATGGATAAATATTTTAGGAAAAGGAGGTTGATTTGCTTTTGGAACACTCTCTTCCTTTCCCTCTTCAAGCTCCTCAGGTGGAGATGGAGGTTGGTTATTTGGAAGCACTCTTCCAGACCTGAGGTTGATTTCTTGAATGTCCACAACATAGGTAGGGTAGGATGTCTCTCCACTATAGACCTGTTGTGCATGTTTGTTGTTCGGTTTTAGATTTGGTTGAGTGGGCATATGAGGTTTCTTGGGTGGAGAAAGATGAAGGATATGTGGTTGAGGTGGAGGCAGTAAGGCTGGAGATTTGTTGAATGGGGGCCTCTGCCCCTGTGATGGGGTATTCCACTGAGGATGTGGGGGAGCATATCGTTGAAATGACTAATTTTCAAGTTGGGAAGGATATTGAGGTGCATAAGACCAAGGAGAAGGTGTGAACCATGAAGGATGAGAAGGAGAACACCAAGGGGGAAGGGATCCATTATGATTGGGATTGTAATATGAATAGGATGCCCCTTCCATGCCCTGTTGGTATGGTCGAGGTCCTTGAGGACTCCTTTGGTTGATATAACAGATTTTTTCAGTCCCACCTTCAGTTCCTTGATATATAGCTTTCAATCCAAGCAGAGAAGGGCACTTATATATGGAGTGGTTTTCCTCACAGACCGAGTAGACCTCTATAACATTCAATGGAAATTCATTTCTATGGTGCCTTTTGGTGCATCTAGGGAAAAAGATAGCTAAGGCTCTCTCTGCTACCTCCTGCTTCTTCTTGATATGCATGGTGTCCATTTGCAGATCAAGGGTATGCAACATTTCACTTTTAAAGTCTTCCAACATGTTTCCAATTTCACTCTTGATAGATGTTATGGAGGAAGAGGAACTGGCCAAAGCCTGACTAGCCCTATCCTTCTTTCTGGTAGCCCTAGAATGATTTTTGAAAATTGTCTTGATATTATCATAAGATAGTTGATAGATGTCCCTTCCAGACAACATGTTTAGGGTTTCTAGGATATCTTCCCTGATCCCTATAAGAAGGACTAACTTGAATGATTTAGGATCAAGGGTGCATCTATCCCTTTTATAGCTGAGTTGGAACCTTTCCTCATAATCCTCCAAGGATTCATCATGTCCCAAGGTCATTCTGAATATTTCCTCTTTTGTTTCCTTGGACCTACAATAGTCCCTATACTTGACATTGAAGGATTGTTGCGTTTGAGCCTAGGTAGTGATGTTCTCCCCAGGTAAACCCATGAACTAGTGCAAGGTTGCATCCTTAAGGGTGGATGGGAACAATTTCAACTTCTAGTCATCAGTGGTATAATCATAAGTTCTACAAATGATAATAAACTCAAACAAAAAGGTATCAGGGTCTTTTGAGGTTAAGCCATGGAAGTGAGGAAGGGTAGAGGGGCTTATGTTTTTCATCCTAGCATCTCCATTAGTATCTCTAATGGAAAAAACATCCTCATTTATGTTTTTAGCCCTATTTCTATTTTCAGCCATGGTGTAAGTGTGTGGAATGGTTTCTTCTTCTTCTTCCCCAAGAGGCTCTTCAAAGGTCTTTGGTTTCTCACCGAATGGGTCATATAACTCCCCTGCAGTCAGAGAGGGAAGCTGATAGCCACCGAAGAAGAGGGAAGGTTGATTTTCTGATGGTGTGGGGGTATTTGGAAAAAATTTCCCTAAATTGTCTCTACTCCCATGAGGCATGAAAGAAATTTTTTTCTTTTATGTGTTTTTCAGAATTAATTGCAAAATAGAAAGGAAAACATAATAACATCGACCTACTGAATGCAATTCAGAAGGAAAGAAGAAATTACATCTACCTAGAAACCTTCTCGGCAACGACGCCAAAAATGATGAGCATCAATATTGCAACAAGGATGCTGCAACTCCTAGGGCTACCAACTTTACTTTATCAACCCTGGGGTTTCATACAAACTTGGAGGTGACAATGCTATATACACATCAGATGCAACATTCTACTCATGTCACTTCTCAACTGGGGCACTAGACCACTAGGGTTCCAAACCAGTCTTCTATTGATAGAAGGAGTCTGACTACTGACAATGAATGTAAAGCTAGTTCTAATGTGGGAAATTAAATGCTTTCCTATTTAGGAAATGAAAGTTACTAAATGGTAAATGCTATGAAATTCCATACATCATCTAGCTAGGAAATAACACAAATTACTCGCAGAAAAGAACTATGCTAACCTTGGAAATGGAAAGTTGTTCTATCATTCTAAGAGTCATACATACATGCACTAACTATCTCAGTTTACATTTGCAGAAAAAATAATAAATAATATAAAAATAATAATAATAATAATAATAAATTGCTAAATCAAAATGTAAATGCTATGTGTAATTTGTTTGATATGCAGAGGAGAAGGCAGCTCTAGTGCATTGATGGCATGGAATCAGATGAGGGCCTAACCTACTCTTATACTATCATTTTTGGTCAAAACAGGGTCAAACAGGCTGCTACAGGAGATCCTGCAACTACTACAAGAAACTGCAACAGGATGTCCTGATCTGCTACAGGATGTCCTGGTTTGCTACAGGAAGTTAGCTGAAAGGCTTAGGGGGGAAAGAAAAGTGAGATGATGTGTTGAAGAGATGTATGATAGTGATAGAAGGTGTATGGAATGTGCACATTACCCAAGACTAAACCCAACACTCCAAGGAGGTTGGATTTGCCTAAGGTGGCTTGCTCACGGTGACTGCAAAGAAGTTTCAAACTATGGGCCAGTATGCCTTGGCAGAAGGTGGAGAGTACCTAGGTGAAGCTAGTTGGATTAGTTCCTCCCTGCATATCAACAATCCCTAGAACAAAACCTGTTTTCCTTTTCATTAATGCATCACTACATGTCAACATGAAAAAGATGAATTGAATTTTAGAAAGCTGATATCTATTGTTAAGAACTAGATCTATGAAATGGAATTCATTTTAAGCTACAACAAACTTAAGGAAACAATATAACAATTGCAGGTGCTTCCAAGTAATCATAAACAATGATCTAGCTAAGAATGAACCATAATCTATGCAATGACCAAAAGAAAAGCTTTGTTTTTGGGCTGTGCAAGTGGGTCCTCTAATCATGATTCCATGAGGGATATGAGATAGAGGGCACTGTCACAATATTTTTTGAAGTACTTTTCTTCACTACTGCACCACTGATCTACCTCTTCAAACTACTGGAAACTAGGTTAAGCAATAACTCAAATACTTGTTGAGCTAAACAAAACATAAATAAACTTCAGCAGCTAGCTATCATTTTAATCTAAGAATAAAGATAGAAAAAGAGGAAATTTTGCTGCTACGATTGGGACTTAAACTAAGAGCTTCAGCCCTCTTAGTCAACTCAATGATGGATAGGTAGAATTTCTCATTATCATCAAAATGTCAAATACAAAATAACAATAACAGTCACAATGTTTTTGTTCAAAATGGCCTCTTGGCTACAACAGAAAATCGAATCGTAATGAGTCCACTGGCTCTCTTATTTATACAAAACTAGATCTCCTAATATCTCCCTATAAAGTAGGGAGACTTGGCTCCCTAACTCGAGAATGACTCTTTCTTAACTATCACTGGCTTGGCTGCCAATGGACTCGGCTTGCTTGGCTACTAGTAACTTCAAGCTGATGAGATATGGTGGAGGAATCTTCAAATGATTTGAGTAGTTAAGGAGGGAGACCAATCTCCTAAATCCTCTCTTTATTACCCACTTCAAGGCCAACACCTCAAACTTTAGATCTTGTACAACTGACACTAAACAATGTATCAGAGTACTGGAAAGTGTTTGTCTAAAGCATGTTTAGCAGAGACACTTTGCCTAGTTGGGATAGGATGTGGGTCGAATTGTAGTAGGAGGAATTGAGGTGAGCTCTACTAAAGAGCTCCATCGGTGGCAGTAGTAGTAGCAGATCGAAGGGTGTGAAGGAGGAAGAGAATATGGCCCTTGCATCAAAGGGTCCCAAACAGGGGTAGGGGGAGCAAAAGAAGAAGAAGAAGGACCTGTCAAAGGTCTAGTGCTTCAAGTGTGGCGAGCTTGGCCATTGTAGTATGCAGTGTCCTCTCAAGAAGAAGGAAAAGTGGGAGAAGTAGGACCAACAGGCAGCATCTGCAAAAATATACAAGCTTTCCTCTAGGCTAGAGGAAGAGTTTTCTATGTTCACATAAATACCTCCAGGAGTGAGGTGGGGTGATTTGGTGTTGTAGCCCCAGAGAGATACAGAGATGGGCAAGGTCCTTAAAGAGTCGACCTCATTGATCATTACCTAGCTACAGGGGTTCACAATATTCAGTAGCAGGATGGATCAATGGCAGTTGATGCAAACAGAACCAGAGTGACAGTTGCAACGTAGTAGCAGTCAGATTTTGAGGAGTACAATGCAGAGTTGGAAACAATGCAAAATGGCATAGAGCAGAGTCAGTGGCAACATTCATTCTTTAGCGATAGTGTAGAGGCTAGTAACGGTCAGGACTTGGGAGACAAATGCATCATACTAAACAAAGTTGATTCAGAATTTTGGATACTTCTCAGTTGCAATAGTTGGAGTTGAAACAATAACAAATGAGAGGGTGTTGCAGTGTAGATGCAATGTTGGCAGTAGTACAACAATGTCAGTAGTAGCACAAATGCATCATCAGAGTTGAGTAGCAGTTGGTGGGCAACAACAACCAGACATCAATAGCGTGACAGGAGATGGTACATAGACAGTGTTGTGGCAGAGTGTGCAGCACTAGAAAACAATCCTCGCTAAGAGGGGTGTTAGTTTTTTTAGGATCGAATGTGTTCTATCCACAAAATTTGGTGGAGAGGATAGAATACATGAGACGTACAAAACCCACAAATCATTTCTAGAAATTCTACCTAGAGATGGCTTAATTGTATTATTAGCCGATTTTTAAATATTTCCTAAGTCTAAACTTAGGGAATATGGCTAATTAATCAGAATTAATTAATTCAAGGTGATAATAGTCTAGAAACTCACACAAAACAACTTTGATATGATCCTAGCCATTGATTGAGTTTTCATCTTGGCTGTTGGTGCTCCAACAATGGATTATAAGAAGAATTCGATACACACTTGGAGAATACACTTCAACAATTAGATTTATTTGGCAGATCAATTTCTAGAGAGCAGCAGCAGTTTTCAGAGAGCCAAAGATTGAAGCAAAGACAATGAGGTGTAGGGACAATGATCGAGAGGAAATTTTCCAGATCCGAAGAGGCAGCATCAAGTGACATAAGTTATTGACACAATAGCAGTGCAAGGACTACGTAGTATCTGAAGTAGAACAGTTCGATTTAGCTGGGGAGGAAGTTGATTTAGCTTCCAGAGGCTGAGAAAGTTTTCCAGAGGGCTGAAGATTCACTTCCAGCAAAGGACATACAACTTTCTTAGAGGAAGATTTGAGCCACATGTATGAGGGGCAACACAAGGACTCCGCAGAGTGTCCACGCTAGGGTTTGGCCGACCAGTTTTTCTAGAGGAGATAGAGTTAGGATTGCTTGTGGGGTGAGAGAATTTTCTCTCTAATTATTTTTGTTAAATACTTGTTGTTTGGATTTCTAATTGGGCATCAATAGATTGTACTCAAATTTCACTGCTACTTAATAATATAAAAGCCTTATCTACTGCATCAGTTTTCCCAAGTTGGGTTTTTCGAGGGACATTTGTCAAAAAATAATTGTGTAAGTTTTATGTCTGTGTGTGTGCTAGATTTTCTCAATTTCCAGTACTATTTTTCCACAATATTTATTTGTGAAAATCACAGCGTGAGTTATTTGATATTTGTCATAGAAAACAACAAATAAATTCTTAAATAAATTAAAAATTAGGAGAATAATTTCCAGTTGCTGTGATATATGAATTTTTCACATGTCCCATTTCAAAAATGTATCATATATTTGAATTTTATCTTCCTTAGCATTTTTATCAAACATCTTTTTCATCTTTTCCTGAAATAGTTCTGCTTGATTGTACATGTGTTGCCTAAATTCTTCAGTTTCAACTAATTAATTAATTAGGGATTATTAATTTATAACAATAATTTAGTTTAATTAAATTAATAAAACGGTTAATAATTATTAATAAAATTAATAAATTAATAAAATTTTAATAAAGTTATAAAGTAATAATAAATATAAAATAAATATAAATTAATAAAATAATTATAATAAATGGTATTAATAAAATTAAATTAAATTATACTAATAATTAATTTAATTAAATTAATAATTATTAATTTATTAATAGAATAAATTAATTTAACAATTTTTTAAATTTATTCTAATTAAATTAATAGAATTATAATTATTAACAAAAATAAATAATTAAATTAATTAAATTAATAAAAAATTATTTAAATTAAAATTAATATAAATCATAAATAAAATTAATGAAATTTCCCAGCCGACAATGTGCTGATCCAAAAATTTAACCTCATTAGTATTTATTTCTCTAAATCAGCTCATCTTTTATCATCATTCTTAAGTCCCGATGATGGATCCCATTTGGGATTTGAAACGTTGGCATAAAAATGTTCATACTGTGGATTCTCCGGTCACTGATTCAATAAGATGATTAATTCTTCTTTGAAAATCATTAGGTTTTGCATCATGCTCCTGCAAAAGCCTCATTACTTTTATGCTCAAAGAAATTGGAAAAAAATGCTTCAGTACCATAAACTATTTGAAATGCTGAAGTATTAACTGATCTTTAGGTACTAATTTTGTTTACCCATAAAGCAAATTTCAGTTTAGTATGCCAGGTTTTTTTATTGTCTTCCAACAACTTCTTAATACTTATGATTAGGATTTTACTAGATGAGTCTGGCAAGCCATTTAGGTAATAAGCTGTAGAATGGCCCAATTTGAAATTACACTTGTCGCCAAACTTGGTCATCTTATGCCACTTGAAGGCTTGAGCATAGTGTGTTTTAATCCTTCTTGGGCAACCAAATCTAGAAAAAGTATCTTCTAAAAACTGAATTACCTCACTGTTTGTAGATTTTCTTGTTGGAATTGCCTCAATCCATTTTCTGAAGTAATCTATGGTATTCAAAATCCACTTATGTTGACCTGAAGAAGTTGGGTAAATTTTTCCAATAATGTCCAATCCCCATTTATGAAAGGGGGTTTCCACTGAGATAGGCTTGAGAGGTAATGATAATAGATTAGCTTTTCCTTCAAATATTTGACATTTGAAACAAGTTGTCACTTCCTTATGAACATTTGAAAATAAAGTTGGACAATAAAATCTTGCCCCGGGGATCTTATTTGTTGTAACCTTCCAATAATGGTGTCCTCCATAAACACCCTGATGAAATTCCTTTACAACTTTCTTTACTTCACCTTCAATCAAACAATTTAGGATAATTCTCGATGGATCCTTCCAATACAAATATCCATCAAGACAAAAATATTTAATTTCTTTCATTTTTAGTGATCTTGCTCGGGTTTTGGCTGTCCCTGGTGGAGCCTCCTAATTCTGCAAAATGTAGATTATATCACTATACCATGGGAAACTTTTTAGTTCATCAAAAACCTTTAAATTCATCCCATTGTCTGAGTCATTCAAGCATTTTGATAAAAAAATCCATACCAAGGGAATCAACATTTGTCTTTTTCATCAGCTTTTCTAATCACTGGCCTTTAATCAACTTTGTTGGCTTGATTTCCAAGTCATATTCCAATAGCTTAGCGATCCACTTACCTCTTATTCCATCACTAGCAAGTTGAATTAAAATATCATTAATCGTGTTGTTAGGGACAAAAACTTTAATATGAGAAAGCAGAATATATACTCTAAAGTCCTTCAATGTTTTAACAAGTGTAAATGTATGATTCTCCATGATAGTGTACTTCAAATTTGCATCCCTTAATGATCTGCTGAAGAAAGAAATAGGTTTCTCTTAGTTGTCATTATTTTTCTGCATAATATTCTAGAGATGGTATGTTCAGATGCAAAGGAAAAAACCAAGAATTCCTCTGAGAAATCTAGAGTTATAAGAACAAGTGTCTATGTCAATGCATGTTTAATTCCAACAAATTTATGTCTAAATGGAACTGTCCACTTAATTTTGCTGCCCTTTTTCAACATATTGGTAATTACCTTTACAATTTTTGCAAAATTCGGAACAAATCTCCTTAGAAAATTTACCCTACCAGACTGTATTTCCCTTTTACTTCTTGGAAGTTCTAAATTTTTTGTTGTTGCAACTATCTCTGGATCAATTTTAATTCCCTCTTTAGAAACTATGTGAACCAATAATCTTCCCTCCTACAAACAAAAGTGTAACTTCTTTGGATGAAGAGAAATGCTGAATTTTTTGCACTATAGAGAAAAATGTCTGAGATGTTTCAAGTGATCTAAATTTGATGGCAAGAAAATTGTTATGTCATCTACATAAACTGCTACAAACTTATCTTTCTCTTCTGCAAATTCTATGTCCATTGAACTTTGAAATGTTGCTGTGACATTCATAAACCCAAAAGGAATTTTGGAGTACATGAAGATGCCCCATGATGTAGTGAATGTTGTCTTATCTTGATTTCTCATATTTGCCAATATTTGGCTATAGACCATCAAGCATGGAAATATTTCAAAAAAACCTTATACATATTTATGAAATCTATACAAATTTTGATTTCTCCACTCTTTTTCCTAACCGGAACTAGATTGTCAATCCAATAAGAAAATATTAATGGCACAATGATCTTAGCAACAAGTAATCTATTAACTTCCTTTTATATTAATGGTAACAACTTTCGAAAAATCCTTCTAAGCTTCTGTTTAAAAGGCTTCTTGTCCTCCTTGAGTAGAATAGTGTGATGAATAATGTTCTTCTCATAAATCTTTAAATCTTGATACCTACAAGAAAAAACATCTGAAAACTCTTTCAACAATTCTACACACTGTTGTGTCTACTTCGTTTTCAAAGAATTGGAAACTTTAACTACCTTAGGATCTTCTTTTGTTCCCAAATTGTAATCCTCCAACTCATTATCACTTGGCCGAATCTTTGGTTTTACAAGTACACCATTGCTATCAAACAGTCTCTCTAGAGGGACCAAACCTCTAGGAATGAAATTGTTGCTTAGATGAATAATTTCTTGTCCATCTATAACATTTATAAAAACATCTGATTCTGCATTCAAATATGGTTCCTTTGATTACTCATCTTCATTTTGATCAATAGGGGTATCAAGAAATTCATTGGTCATCTCTAAGAATCTTTAGATTTGTTGATCATCCTAAAAAAACTGCCAATGCTTTATGTTGTCTGGGATAGAGGGCCTATGCCTCACATAATTTCATATTTTCTATTTAGATGAATGGGAATTTTTAAAGCACTACCAGTTGTAGCTAAGGAATATGCTATAGCATTTTCTCTATAAATAACAAAAATTTTATGTTCTGAAGAGAAATTATCAAACATATCACATACCTCATTTTGGTAAGCCCTCATCCTCAAATTCTTAGTTTGATATACTCCCTAGACTCGCTTCACAACCAAATTTGAATCTTCAAAAACCTGAATCCTTTTTGTTTTATTGTAGCTTAGCATATTTAATCTAATGATCAGAGCCTCATACTCTACAATGTTGTTGGTGCATTCAAACTACAGCTTGAAAGAGTGCATTTGACTAGTAATATTTGGAGGAATAACCATGATAACTTCCCCTGAACCATATTTGCAAGTGGAAACATCAAAGTGCATGTTCCATATCCTATGATCTTCAGTTGGCTATCTCCTATCCTCCTGAAATTTAGTTTCAATTTTCTATTGTTTCTCTTCTTCAATGCAAAAATCATTATAGCAAATCTGAGAACCAAACTAAGTATAAACCACATAAAGATGACGATTCTCTAGTTCATTCTTGCTATTCACCACATATTTCATATGGAACTCCCTGTAGAGTCTCCTTAGTTCTCCAAATACTCTGATGGATGCATAAGAAATATCCATCTGCAAGGTGCCTCCCAACCTGGCTAACCAAGACCTTCAAAACAACATGCCAAATCTGGGTGGGATATTTGCTACTACCACACCCATAATGATAATTCTTACAAGAACTTGAGTCAAATTTACCACAAGATCTTTAATTAAACCCAATCACTTGACCTTTCTTGAATCAAAGGAAAACAACTCTTTGTAAGGCTTGTAAATCTCAAGTCCCAAATTGTCCATGATTAACTTAGGCATCAAGTTGTGTGATGCTCCAGAGTCCAACATGGAACTATGAAGGATCATGTCATGGATATTTAGAATAGTGTGAAAAGGCAGGACATCATCATTCACACTGTTTACATGAGGACCAAGTACAAACTCAGAAGCATCATCATTTATATTTAGAGAATCTTGTGCATTACTATGTACCTAGTCAATCTTTGAACCCTTTATCATTGTAATGATTTGTTTCCTATACTGCACATTCTTCAATAGTTCAGAAAAAAGGAATAGGAATATTTATTTTTCCTATTTCATTCTCTAAATTGAATGATACCTGATCCTTCTCCACTTCTTTCACATCCTTCTTAGCTTCATCAACCTTTTTTGGAGCGTCCTTTTTTGGGTCATAAACTTTCTTAAGTATGTCTCTTTTAGGCTTGAATTGCTACTCTCCTGTTGCAGGTTTCAGTTGTACCATCTCTGAAAATAAGCCACTGCACTATTGTAACCTTGCTGATATATTTCTGAATCAAACATCATTTGAGTATTGCCTTTTTCTTCTGAATACTCAATAGATTTATCATACTCTTCTTTAGTCACAAACATTTGAGTTTCTTCATCATCAAAACAATTAATTTGTTGATCTTCTTCCTCGGTTGAATCTTCATCAAAAAAATTCTCATGGAAAGTAGGTCTTACAACTTGTTGGTCTTCAGAGCCTTTCTGATCTCTTTGACGGTTTTGAGGGCCTTGAGGACTCTAAAAATTTAGGTTTCAGACTTTAGGCCGAGGCTCAACACTAGGAGGAGTTAAATTATCCACTAATTTCTCCATTGCCTTCAACATAACATAAAAATTGACATCTGATGAAGAAGAAGGTTCATCTTTAAATCTTATTTTCCTCTCGACCCTCATTTTTTCCTTTTTGGCCAGAAAATTAGTTTCCACTCCTATGGAATTATTTTGCATGGCGTCCATTGTAGCTAGATTCCTTTCTCTTAATTGAAAAGAAAATTTTGTATCAAATGCATCTGGATAATCAAGATGAGCTAATCCTAGAGGTGGATTAATCTCAATTGGAATAAAATTATAAACTCTATTAAACCTAGCAGAAAATTCATGCATTTCCCCTTGGTTTCTCTTCAAGTTTTCAAATTCAACCAAAATATGTAAAGGGTTTTTTTTTCACATCCCATATTTTAAGGAAAAATTGTTCAAACTGTTAAAATTTTGCAATGCCTCCTGCTGATAGTCATCTAAACCATTTTTTGACTTATCTTTAGAATACTTTTTCAAACAACCTCATCTTAACATCATCATCATCCAACTCTTCAATATACATAAAGTCACTAAACTTATCCAAATGCTCCTGAGTATTGAAATCTCCCCGCCCATCAAAATGTACCAAACACTGACATAATTATGTGGGAGGTCATGTAGTTGACTCGACAAGGCGATAGGGGCATATCTAACAACCATAATTGCACGAGATGAGGTTGAAGAAACATCAACACTAGGAATTTGGAATGCATATAACAAAGGAAATGAAGTTTTTGTTGTGACAAATGATGAAGCAGGGATATGAGATCCAACATAGACATATTTGGTAGAAAAAGGTGGAACAAAAAATGGAAGGATACGAGATCCAACATGTTAGCTTAGTGGGTCCTGACCGAGGTTCAAATTTAGTTTTTCAAACAAATCCCTACACTACTGGCCCTTTCGACATCAATCTGCGAACTGAAGTCTCACCCGAAGCAGTATGGGGGGATGCTGGAACAAGTTTCGACACCCAAAGATGAGCGTGATGTCGTTTTATGCCCTAAATCTGCCTTCACATAGATCGATAATCCTTTAGGGCTTATCGATATAACTACCCTTAAACAGCTTCTATACCTCCGCGAAACGTTCATGACAGTATTTCATAGACCCTAAATAGGTGAATCAACCACTTCTGTGCCTCTGTGATTACTCTTAATCTCGTATTTACCCATATTGGTTTAAGTGTTCGATAAATTTAACATGCAAGAAGACATTCTTCGTGTAAATAGTTACTATTACTCGCATTCATATGACAATATAAATCATGTAAATTCGCGCATCAATACATTATTAATTCATAAACCCATCATTCATCATAAAATAATAGCACATTCATTCATAATAGAAGTAAATAGACAAACATAGGAATTTCTAGAATAATCTCTTTATTAATACTTCAGTTCTGCTTACAGACTCAAGACTTCCCTGCGCACTTAGCCGCAGGGGTCTGCGCACTCAGCTGCGGAGTCTACTCTAGGCCTTTGATGCAAACAGCTGTAGATCCTCTCTTCTACTCTAAGACTTCTTCCCTCTTTCTTTTATTGACCCATTACATTCATCTTCATCATCTATCTTTATGCCTTAGACTCTCTAAGACTCTCCTACTTATACAATCCCATGGTCTGCGAACCATGGGATGATCTATAAAAGCCGACACATCTTACATAAAATAAGGGTGAAACACTTTATGAAACTTTACTATTTATGTGCTCTATGACCACAACTTGTAGATACTTTACATTTTATGCAACAAAACTTGGGATTTTTCCCCCAAGCTTGGGCTTTTGCCCCAAAATTAACCATATGGGACCCTGTCCCAACACGCCCCAACACAAAGATTGTGAATCATCCTCGAGTCACTTTGCTGGTGCAAAGATCTTACTATGAAGACCTCCCAACTCTACTTGTGCCACTACTACCTCAACCGCGTTTTGTGTGGCTGCCTGTTTGATCTGCTCCACCAGCTGCTCTGTTGCTGATCCCG
>APFE030130162.1:0-12124 GCA_000404065.3 Pinus taeda
CTGTTGGCTGCAATGTTGGTTTGCGGGCTACATCATCTTGATCAAAGAGTTCTTCTAAAGGTATCAAGCCTTTAGGAATAATGTTATTCTTTAGCTGCAACACGTCCGTTTGATTGATTTGCACATCACCTTTACCATTATCTTTACCATCGTAATTTTCTACATCAATTGAGGTTTCTTTGAACTTACCTTTGTTTTGCAGAAAATCATCAATCTCCTCATCATCTTGGAAAACTTGCCAATATCTCTGATTGTTCGGGATGGTCGGACGATGCTTGACATGGATTTTGAATTTATTACTGGAGTTCATTGGGATCTTCAAATTACTTTTTGCCTTAGCAAGAGCATCAACAATACTATTTTGTATACGAGGCACACATGTCAAGGTATATTCTGAAAATAATTTTAGGATGTCTAGGACTGCATTACGGTAAGCCCGTATTCGAGGATGCTTTGCTTGATATTCGCCTCTGACCTGCTTAATCATCAATTCACAGTCGCCATATACTGCAATCCTCTTAGCATTCAGTCTTCTTAGAATTTTTAGGCCAGCAATCAGAGCTTCATACTCAGCTTCATTGTTTGAACAATCAAAAGCTAACTTGTAAGAGCATACCCGCACGTTACTAGGCACTTTGTTCGGGGCAGAGAAAGGACTGCGTACCCAAATCCCAATTCCAGCGCCATCATTTCCCATTGCTCCATCGAAATCCATGGTCCACAACCCTTCTTCCTCTTCTTGTAAGTGCTGAAAATCTGTTTGTTTTGCTTTGTCTACTTGTTGTCCATTACTTTCAGCTGATTGCTCAACGGTGTTCTGCTATTCTTGTCCTTCTTTCTTTAAAACTCCTCTAAAATTTTCTGTTATTTCTGGAATATCATCTGCTTCTACTAACTGACTATCGATATCATTGAAACTATCAGAATACAAAACGAAAGACTCTAAATCTATATGTACATAACTAATAGGATGATTTATTGGTTTCTCCTTGCTTGTAAACATGTATTTCATTTTTTGTTCCCGATACAGTTTCCTCATTTGGCCAAACACTAGAATCGTTGCATAGGAGAAATCTATTTGTAGTGTCCCTTTTAATTTTTCTACCGAAGACCTGGAAAGAAGCATGACAAACCTGGGAGGAATATCTGCTACGACAATATCCATCAAAACATTCTTCATTAGGAGTTGATCCAGACTCACAACCAAGTCTTTGATGAGCCCGATACATCTTACTCTGCTGGAATCAAACGAATAGAGATCATGGTATTGCCGGGTGATGTCTAGACCCAGCTTATCCATGATAGCCTTGGGCATGAGATTGTGAGAAGCTTCGGAATCGAACATGGCATTATGTAACACAAAATCATGTAATCTTAAATTGATATAAAAAGGTGGCACATCATTATCAGGAGACTCACCATTCAATACTGACCCAAAATTTTAGACACTTTCCCTCTATAACTGTTGTTCCTCATTATTTCAGTCAAGGGAATGGATACCTTCAATTTAGAAATTTCATTCTCTAAATTAAAAGCAAGAATCTTTTCTACCTCTTTGACTGGGATTTCTTTCCTTTCCTTTTCTTTCGATGCAATTTGCTGATTTGATTTTTCTGCTGATGGTGATTTGCTGCTATCCGGATCAACCTCTTCCTTTCCTTTCCTTTGTGCAACTGATGAATCATTCTTTGATGCCTCAACGTCCTTCCTCTTCTGAACTGGTTTAACCAGCACGTCTCTATTTCTAAGTGAATATCGTTGTTGCTGGGCGGACAGAGCATTCGTATAGCCTCTTTGGTACTCATCTAATTCTTCCTCCTAAATAGTGTCATTTGCTAGAATGAAATCTGCATCTTTGTGTACAGCCAAACTTTTTGCATACTCCTCATCCTCGGTAACATAAATAGGCAAATCATCAGGAGTAAAGAAGTGGTTTTATTCACCTATTATATTCTTTTCCTCATCTGACTCTGGTCCATGAACAAAATTTTTCTGCAAAGGTGGCTGTACCGGCTGCTGTGATGTCTGCTCTTGGGCTCGCTGATCTCTCTGCCTTATTCTATATTGTGGCTGTTGCTGGCCATGGAAGTTAGGATTTCTAACTTGTGGCTCAGGTTTGTCAAGTTTCACCCTTTCAAGAATCTGCTCTACCTTCTGGAGTAATTGATCCACCGAGGAAGATTCTTCTTTTACGGTGACCTTCTTTTCTGCCTTTTCTCTAGCCGTCTTGGTCAGCAGATTTGCTTCAACGCTGACCGCATCTTCTGCATGTCTTCCATTATGGCCGGTTCTCTCTCTCTTAATTGATAAGTCATGTCAGCATCAAAACCATCCGGAAACTTCACCATGGATAGCCCCACAGGTGGCCTTAGATCATTTGGAATTTCATTATAAATAGAATTGAATCTAATGCAGTAGTCTTGGACTGACTCACCAGCGTTTCGTTTGATTTTCTCATATTCAGCCAGAATTTGGAGAGAATTCTTTTTCACTTCCCAACGACCTAAAAATTGTCTTTGTAGGTCGGACAAGGTAGCGATACGTGCATCCGGCAAACCTCTGAACCATTTCCTCACTTCAACTGCAAATGTCTGTACAAAGAGTCTCATTACCACATTCTCTGCATCAATCTCGTGAAGTTCATAGAAATCTGTCATTCTGTCCACATGTTACTGAGCGGTAATGCTGTTAGGAGTGCGATCAAAAATCGGGATTTTTCTTTGATAATCTGCGGGCATATACTCTAAAACTTGAGGCAGGACAAGAGGTACAAAACGAGCATCCATCACTCTTGGTAGGTTTGGCCTTGGAGGTGTTGGAGGAGTGTGCGCAGTTTTTCAGAGGCTAACAATTGGAGTTTGAAGTTGTGCCACAATGTAATTATCAATTGACAAGTTAGCCCTTTCAGTTTCCAAGTCTATAAGAAACTGTGGATTGGGGACAGTAGAGTCAACCTCCCTTTTGGATTTGGTCTCGAACAATGATATTTCAAACTGCTCATCAAAATCTAGCTCTTTAAGATACTCAAAAATGATAGGACATGAATGGGATTTGAACACGGGAGATATAGAGCTCTCTTGATGACGAAGTCTTGGAATCAAATTGGGATTTTCGTAGATGTGCAGAGGATCTGGATCTGGATTAGCTCTAGTATATCTTCTAGAAGCCAGCATGCTATTAAGAAAAATCAAAAGGGCATGACCAACTCACTCAGCCTATCAAATTCTAAACTTATCATCCGGAAGCTTAGAATTATGAAGAAGTAAGGGGTCTAATTTCCGTTCCCAGCGGAGTCGCCACTATGTTATCACCTAAATCTGCATTAGGCTGAAGGAAGACAAAGTTCAAGGTAACCACAAACCACGCTCAGTCTGGTAGCTAGCCCTACCAGAATAGAAGAGGGATCTCTCCGTGTCACGCTCAGTGAATAATTAAACAATATGGTCTGAGATGACTTACTATGAACATTGATTTTAAGCTAGGTAAATAAATATGGAAACAAGAAGCAATTTTTTAATAAATGACTGAGTTTCTGGGATGTATGGGACCAACGAACAATATGAGCAGAGAATTTAACACAAAGGCACAGATTATTTCATGAGGCAAGACAGGCGAAAAGTCTAGCAATTAAGTTTGAAATAATGCGAAATGGAAAGATTGTTTAGGAGGGTGAAAAGGGCATAAAATACATGAATCCTTTTCAACAGAAGAAGAACACAAAACGTGAAACTTTCCCACAGGCAGAGCAATAAACATGAATTCTACCTTATCTTATTTAGAAAATTTCACTGGAAATGAATATGAATGAACTGTGAAACATAACGAAATACATATGAAACATAAAGAGAATACATTTGCTACACTCGCACCACATGAATCTCATGAACCAGAGCCGCTGCCTTTCATTAATTCTCTGTCAAAATATACAATGAGTAGCTGAGTTTCTCTCCTACAGTCTCCCAGAAATTGCAAACAACCCTTTGCAAATGGTTTTACATACAATAAATAGATTATGCCATTAGGAAATGGAATGACCCAGAGTTGGGGAGTTTTTCAAATCATTACAAACTGGAAATGGAAAGCCAACCATTAGTGACAGGTGCAGCATTACAAAAATGGCAAACGGCTTGAGTTACTGCTCGCCTTCCTTTGCCACTTGGATAGAAGCCAACTTTTAGTGAAAATACATTTTAAACTTGCCTTAGGTGTCGAGAAAAATGTAGTGTAAATGAGCAGGCCCACTTTGAGAAAGTCGCGAATCGAAATGTCGCGGAGCGGAAGTGATTTTGGCCTTTGGGTCTCTGTGCGCCGCGCCCAAAGCTATATGTGCCGCGCCACTTTGGAGGCGATTTTGAGGTACTTGGTAAAGTCCAAATTATGCCCAAGTGTGATTTTTAGACAGCCGTGCCTATCTACTTTCAAACCCAAGTGGAATTTCTGAATTTGTTGCTCATTTTCCCCTCCAAAGTTTCAATCTCCCAAGACTGCTTCATGTGTGTCAAAATAGGTGCAGAGAGGTCATTTTTTGACTGTTTTTGACCTCCTGGGGACTCAAAACTGGCCCAAACTTCTTGGCCATGCACCAGCAGTTATGATTTTTCATGCTGAATCTAAAAATGCAAAACTTTCTTGATTTGGAACTCCCTATAATAAGCGCCGCGCCAGTGGCGCGGTGCACAGGGAGAAAAACCCTGTTTTGTGCCCAAAAATTTGTCAAATGACCAAAATTGCCCCAAATTTTTGAAATTTGGGTTGGAGATTCTCTATGAAGTGGTATAGGCTTCAGCCAAGATTCAGAGCCGATCTTTCTTTTTTTGCCTCTTTTGTCTTTTTGTCGCTCTCCTCAATTTTGCCTTCAAATTCCTTATCCGAGCCTTTGAACTCATGTTGCATGCCCTGCAGTGATAAACCATCTGCCTCAATATGGTTTTGTTCTTGTCGCTGTTCTCTAACAATCTCTCGAGGTGGATGTTGATATGCTCAAGCCAAGACTCTTGGTCATTGTTAATCTCTTGCTCTAATGGAGTGAGCTCAATCCTGCTATGTTGGGAAGACTGGCGATTCTCGCGGATGTTTTGCAGCTCTATGATCTCATGCTGAGCTTCGAGTTGTTTGTTCCTCTACTCCAAATACCTGATAATCCACTTAGCCCTCTCAAAATTGAGAGACAAGGCTTGGATCTCCGTTTGCTTCTCCTGGATGGTCCTCCTAAGTTTGGCACTCTCCACATCTGTATCATCATCCTGAATGAGGATGAAGTCGGCCTCTCGTTCACCTGATGGCCCCTCGTCATGCATGGGCCTCTTGCCCCTGTCCTGTACCTGTGTTGTTGATGTCAGAAGTGAGGCCCCTTCCACCCCAGGTGGAGATAACACTCGCTTTGCTTCTGCGAACAAATGTCTACTGCCTCTCTGATAGATGATGAATATCAGCATAGTAGCGGTCTCATGGTGCTCATACTAATGAGAAGGACCACCTATCTCATGTTCAACCTCTGATAATACCTATGAAGTGCTGAAGAGGCCATGGGAGATGAAGTCATCCCAAATAATGCCGTATAATCCTAGCTAATGAACCACCAAAATCTTAATAAGAGAAAAATACTATATCAACACCATAAACAAGCTCAAACGTGGATGTACCAATGGATTTATTCTGATTGACTACCAAGATTGTCGGTCGAGGTAATGTTCGATTGAGGTGGCACAATGGAAGGAGTGGGACAAGGCATGTTGCATATCCCAGGTCTAGCAAGGAACCTCATATTTGTGAGTAAGATGAATGATGCTAGAGTGCACACAATGTTTGATAGGGATGCATGTAAGAAAGAAAGGCGTGATAAAAATCTGCCCAAAGTGCATTGACCAACCTCTTATGCCAACTCTTCTTTTTTATTTCCAGCAGCTTCTTAATGATGTTGACCAAGGATTTATTAGAAGACTCAGCCAATCCATTGCCTTGCGGATGATAGGCAGTTGAGCGACCCAAAATGATGTGATATTTATGACAAAACTCTACCATCCTTTTTGATTTGAAAGTTGTTGTGTTATCACTGATTAACTTATTCGGGCAACCAAAGCGAGACAAGATGTTATTTTCAAGGAATGAAATAATTACCGCATCTGTAGCTTGTCTGGTGGGAATTGCTTCAATCCATTTCGTGAAATAATCTGTCGCTGTGAGGATCCATCTATGCTGACCAGAAGAAGCAGGATGAATTTCACCAATGAAATCCAACCCCCATTGCTGGAAAGGAGCACTCACCTGAATGGGCTTAAGTGGTAAAGCCTGTAATTTCTACCTTCCTTCAAAAATCTGACAAACTTATGATAGCTCTTGACCACCTTATACACATTAGCAAACAATGTCGGCCAATAGTATCCTGCTCTCAGGACTTCATTCGCTGTTGATTTCCAAAAAAGGTGACCACCACAGTCTCCTTCGTGGAACTCCTCCATGACCTGCTTTGCTTCTTTTTCCACCAAACAATTCAACAGAACGCCACCGGGATCTTTCTAATAAAGTGCAGAATTTAGAATGCAAAACTTGGCAGCCTTCAATTTGAGAGTTCTAGCTTTATTTCTAGTCATGCCGAGTGGTGGTAACAAATTTTTAAGCACATATATGATATCTGAATACCACGGAGAAAGAGAAAACATTTCAAAACCTGAATTGAAGAACCTTCCTCATTCTCATCGGACATAGCAGTGATCAGATTTATGTCTAAGGCGTGCAAGTTTGATTCGGCCATTAACTTTGCTAATCCCTGTCCTTTAACAAGCTTTGTGGGCTTTATTTCCACATCATATTCCAACAAAGCTACAATCCATTTGCCTCGTCTTCCTTCCGGATCTGTCTGCACTAAAACATCTTTGACAGCAGCGTTAGGAACATAAGCCAAAATACGAGAATGCAGAATATATACCCAAAAATATTTCAATGCTTTCACAAGTGCAAGGGCTTGCTTCTCAATGATGTTGTATTTTAAGGCTGCATCTCTTATAACTTTGCTGAAGAAAGAAATTGGTCTTTTGTGATCATCTCTTTTCTGCAATAACACAGCTGCCATAGTATGCTCCGAAGCGAATGAAAACAATATGAAATATTGAGTGTAGTTCAGGCTGACTAGAACTGGAGTTGAAGAAAGAGAAAATTTGACTAAATTGAAAGATTTTACAGCCTCCTCCATCCATTTCACTTGGTTGTCCTTCTTAAGCATGTTTGTAATCTCTCTTAGGTGTTCAGCAAGATTAGGTACAAAGCGGCGTAGAAAATTCATTTTACCATTGAAATATTGAATCTCTTTCTTATTCCGGGGCAGATCAATTTGCTGAATCGCTTGTACATGTGCTAGGTCAATACGAATGCCATCTTTTGAGATAATGTGCCCGAGTAGTTTGCCTTCCTCCATGGAAAACAAGCTCTTTTTCGGATTCAGTGACAGGCCATATTTTCTGCACTTTTGAAAGACAGTTTTTAGATGGTACATGTGTCCTTCATCAGATTTGGAAAACACCGTCAGATCATCTAGGTACACAAACAAAAAGACATCCTTCTCATTTGTGAAAGCCAATTCCATTGCATGCTGAAATGTGGCACCCGCGTTCTTCAAACCGAAAGGCATTTTAGCATAATGAAAATTTCCCCACGGAGTGGTGAATGTTGTCTTGTCTCGGTCATCTTCATGGACAGAAACTTGGTTATATCCAGAATAACCATCAAGTAGTGACAAACGAGATGCTCCCACAACTCACTGAAGTATATGATCCATTTTAGGTAGTGGATAGTTATCTTTCAATGAGACTTTATTGAGATTTCTAAAATCAATGCACAAGCGAATCTCACCTGTCTTCTTTCGTACGGGCACCAAATTAGAGATCCAATCCGAAAATCTGATGGGAACAATGATTCCTGATTTGTACAACCTGTTTATCTCCTTTTCAGTTGATGGCGGTAGCTTTGGATTTAGCCTCCTCAACTTTTGTCTGAAAGATTTCTGATTGGGCTTAATTGGTATAGTGTGCTGAATTATATTGGTATCATATGTCTTTAAGTCAGAATAGTCCCAAGCAAACACATCTGCAAATGAAGACAACAAACTGATATATTTGGCTTTGATCTTTTGTGGCAATGCTTTAGACAGTTTTACCATTTTTCGGATTAGCAGTTGTTTCGACATTGACCTCTTCCACACCCTTCTTTGTTGGTTGCAATGTTGGTTTGCGGGCTACATCATCTTGATCAAAGAGTTATTCTAAAGGTATCAAGCCTTTCGGAATAATGTTATTCTTTAGCTCCAACACGTCCATTTGATTGATCTGCACATCATCTTTACCATTATCTTTACCATTGTCATTTTCTACATCAATTGAGGTTTCTTTGAACTTACCTTTGTTTTGCAGAAAATCATCAATCTCCTCATCATCTTGGAAAACTTTCCAATATCTCTGATTGTACGGGATGGTCAGACGATGCTTGACATGGATTTCGAATTTATTACTGGAGTTCATTGGGATCTTCAAACTACTTGCTGCCTTAGCAAGAGCATCAACAATACTATTTTGTATACAAGGCACACATGTCAAGGTATATTCTGAAAATTTTTTAGGATGTCTAGGACTGCATTATGGTAAGCCCGCATCCGAGGATGCTTTGCTTGATATTCGCCTCTGACCTACTTAATCACCAATCCAGAGTCGCCATATACTGCAATCCTCTTAGCATTCAGTTTTCTTAGAATTTTTAGGCCAGCAATCAGAGCTTCATACTCAGCTTCATTGTTTGAACAATCAAAAGCTAACTTGTATGCCTTTCTTTCAATTGATGGTCTGTAGATGTTGTGACTGTATTGTGTTTATTTTTTTATTTAAATGTATTAAATAAATTGTTCAAATTTAAACAAGTAGAAGAAATAAACCAGCAGAATAAAGATTCATTTTCTAATAGATAGACTTAGAAAATTCAACACTCTCTCTCTTGCACTGTGCAATGGATAATCTCAAGGCTCAAGAATGCCTCATTGAGATCCTTAGATGCACAATCTTCCTTCCTAGGCCTCTAGAACTGTGCATTACATAGTCTCAAGCTTTTATTCATCGCTCTTGGCCCCTGGAAATATGCATTGTGCAATCCTCGAGTCTTCTTCTTAGTCTAGCACCCAGTTAAATCTCAATCAACATCTTCATGAAGGAAGCTAGACTAGGATATTTTTGGACCAATTTTATCTTGTCATGGGTGACTTTCAATTGCAGGAACTACACTTTTTCATGACATGATGATGATTGAGTAGAAGAAGAATGAGTTCATGCTAGAAGACACTTATGAACCTATAAATACAAGTTTATCATTGAGCGAGGAGATGAAGGGACATTGGATGGTGACAGAAGTTGGAAGATAAAGATCATAGTGGAGAACTCTATATTCAAGGCTTATGGAGGAGGAAGAGGAAAATAATGTAAAATTTCTCAAGAAGAAAAAAGGATAGTAACAATAAGAGTGGCTTGATATTGCCACATCATCATCCAGTTCATATCATTAGTGTCAAGTCATGTCTTGTCAAGGTGTCACTTCAAGGTGTTAATGATTCATCATCTACCACATCATTTGTGAATTTAATTATCTAAATTTCAATATTATGAGAAATTTAATGTAAAGTGGAATTCCAAGAGTCATATATCAAATGTGAAAATTCATGAAGAAATCAAAGAGTCACATGGAAATTCAAAAATTTAGTTGGAAGCTCAAGAGTCATGAGGGAAGTCCAAGATTCACAAGGGAGGTGAAGAGCCATCTCCTTTGTTATATATACACCCTCATAACTCAAGAAAAATAATTTTGACCTTGGCTTCTCTAACTAGGCATCAGAGAGGAAGATAGTTCTTTTGGAGAGTAGGTGGTAGCTCTAACGCTCCACTATTGGAGCTAGTGGTGTTCATTATATCTATGTATCTTGGAACTTTCACTTAATATATCAAGCTCGTTGAGTTAACACCCTTTCATGTGTATATTGTAAACATTGTAATGTTATTCTTTGAATGCTTGCGGTGTACGTTTTTATAATTTTGTACTAAATAAATTGAACTATTTTGTGGCTTTGGTGCATATCTTACTGAATTTGTGTTGTAATTGTTTTACTGATCGTTGACTATATGTGAATTATTTCACTAGTTGTCTAATGATTATTTCATATATATGTTTGTGTGTATTTATTAGATTAGTAATACTACTCTTCTCTTAAAGACTAACTTTCTTTTCCCTCTCGCTAGAAAAACTTTGATACATCTTAAAATCCAACATTTCACACGGCATACTCACTTTCTCATTCAAAATTACATGTGCATTTCTCTATTTTGCTAACCATTAAATCCAAGGAAAATATTTAAGAATAATGGAAGTTGGTCCTTAAATTTGGAAGAGATCCTATCCCAAACTTTGTGAAGTCTAATTGGGACTTTTCATCAGGGAGACCCCTTTGTATGTTGGAGGGTTCCAACGTCGTCAACATTTTGGCACTAGAGGGATGGAAACCACCTTTTTATGGTTGATAAATCATCTGTTAGGCCAGGAGTAACTCCAGTTTGGCAGAAAATTGATTGATTTATTTCATTAGGTAGCTATTGTTATATACAAAGAATGTGACTGCTCAGTTCATCTTCTTGATGACTGTTCACATTCTAAATTCACCCAATCGCAGAGGATTAGGTGTCAACATGCCCCCCCTTAATCTGAAGGGATGTTGATGAGTCCAAGCATCGTTATGAATCTTTCAAGATTTTCTCTTCCAAGCGCTTTAGTGAAGATGTCTGCAATTTGCTCATTTGTGGAACAATGACGAAGATGGATTGTTTTGGCCTCAACATGATGTCGGATCAGATGATATTTAGTATTGATGTGCTTTGTACGATCATGGAACTTTGGGTTCTTGGCCAACTTTATTGCAGAGGTGTTGTCAATCATGAGTGGAGTTAATTGTACTTGTTTTACCTGCAAATCTTCAAGAATTTTCCTGAGCCACACAATTTCTTTTGTTGCTTCAGCTGCTGCCACGTATTCTTCTTTTGTTGTGGAATCTGCTGGAACTGATTGTTTGCGTGATCTCCAGGAGATAGCTCCTGATCCAAGACTCATAGCATATCCTGAAGTAGATACCCCGGTTTCTTTGTCTCCATTGAAGTCTGAATCAGAGTATCCAATCAAGTTGAAGTCATCTACCTATGTATACTTGATTCCAAGGTCTTGAGTTCCCTTCAAGTACCTTAGAACTCTTTTACAACAGACCAATGTCCCTCACAAGGCTTTTGCATAAACCTGGAGAGGATTCCAACAGCAAATGAAATGCCTGGTCTGGTAGTAGTGAGGTAGATGAGACTTCCTACAAGTTGTCTATATTTTGTTGCATCCTCAAATTCCTTTCCTTCAATAGATATGAGCTTTAAGTTCTGTTCCATTGGAGTAGTGAGAGGATTGCATTCTGTCATGCCAAACCTGTTCAACAAATCTCCAATGTATTTCTTTTGATAAAGAAATATGGACTTTGGATGTTGGGTTACTTCAATGCCAAGATAGTAATGAACATAGCCCAAATCAGTCATTTCAAAACTTTTCCCCAATTCTTTCTTTATGGATGCATTATAGCTTTCATTATTCCCTGTCATTAAAAGATCATCTACATATACCACAAGATATATAACTGTTTTGCCAACTTTCTTGACAAATAAAGTTGCATCATCAATATCAAAATGATTGAAGTTGAGTTTTCAGAAGATGCTCAGTTAGTTTTTCATACCAGGCTCATGGTGCTTGTTTGAGGCCATACAAGGGCTTCACAAGTTTGCATACTTTATGTTCATGTCCTTTCACAGCAAATCCTTCAGGCTGGGACATAAAAATATTCTCTTTTAGATCTCCATTCAAGAAGGCAGTTTTTACATCCATTTGATGGACTTTCCAACCGTTCTGAGCTGCTAGTGCAAAGAGTGTCCGGATGGTGGCCCATTTTGCTGTGGGAGCAAAAGTTTCCTCATAATCGACCCCTTCCTTCTGTGCAAAACCTTTTGCCACAAGCCTAGCTTTGTGCTTGTCAAGTGAGCCATCAGCTTTGTCCTTGTTTTTGTAGACCCACTTG
>APFE030130162.1:15072-48919 GCA_000404065.3 Pinus taeda
GTGTGTTGTATCATCTGGGACCAATCAGGATAGTTCTCCTTGCCAGTGAGAACTATTCCTACCATAGAGATGATTGAATGCATTCTGTAAAAAAAATACTTCCGCTGATAGAAAAAATACTTTTGCTGATAGAATAATACTTCTGATGGCAAAAACAAATGTGCTCTTGTGGAGAAAAAAAACTTCTACTGCTAAAAAAAATGATTCTGATATGAAAGTGTATTCAGCCAAAATCTGAGCAGGGATAGAATTTTGCTACGCCATTTATATATCATTGACCATTGAAAGGAATGTTGATAACCATGCTATCACTATCATAAAAATCTTCACCGCATATAACTTTTTAATTCATTATATGCCATGTCCATTATATAAAGGCCATATGGAGCAAAATAATACGCATTTGAAGTGATATACGGTCATAGTTTAGAATTTTAACACCAAAAAGGAACACCCAACGAATATCCACAGGAAAAATACAGCAGCGAAACACTAACCATCAGCTCAAAAACTATCACCAGGCAAATTTTATGCAGGTGTGGCAGCGGCCCATGCTCGGCCCTTTCTCTTAGATGATGGTTTTAATACCTGTCCACAACAGTTTTAACTAAACTATGCCATGAAAACGAGGAGGACTGAAGCAAGCGCAAGGGGCACCCAAACGCTTGATTTGAAGTTCTTCACTCCGTCGTTCGTTGAATCGGGTGGAGTGGCGGGTTCCACGAGTTTATGACTGTCGGAAACTCAACTTATTGTGTTGGCTTGCATTCCCCAATGTTTCCATTGCATGGAACCAAGGAAATGAATGCAATATTCAGGAACCCTAAGTACTGTCCTACTGCTTCAGCGCATGATGGGTATATTACGGGATTCACTTCACAAGAAACGTGTGACTGGAGGGAAGAAGAAAGTCTAGAGGAAAGAGCGAAAGTATGAGTTGGGTAGACAACCTTCAATGACGAAATTGTCTAGTAACAGGACTATAAGAAGAGTGCGTGTGAGAGGAGGTAATGTAAAGTGGAGGGCTCTGAGACTCGATACTGAGGTAATGACGCAGCTAGTGAGGTAAAATCGAGGCGTGACTCGCAAGACTCGTATATTAGACGTGGTTTACAATGCATGACACTTCCTGAAACAAACAGTTTACCTGCGTTCCATTACAGGCCAGGAGTAATGAGCAGTGTTTAGCCAACGGACCAGCAAATAATAGCTACTATCGAGGAGACAGAGAGCAGTAGGCAGTGGACAGAGGACAGAGAACAATAGGCAGTGGACAGAGGACAGAGAGCAGTAGGCAGATGGGAGTTACGACTATTTTGGGAGCTGGCTCTGATACCATGTCAGGCCAGGAGTAACTCCAGTTTGGCAGAAAACTGATTGATTTATTTCATTAGGTAGCTATTGTTATATACAAAGAATGTGACTCCTCAGTTCCTCTTCTTGATGACTGTTCACATTCCAAATTCACCCAATCGCAGAGGATTAGGTGTCAACATCATCTCATCCTAATTAATCATCTTCCATACAAGTAATATTCATTATTCCACCCCAATTCCTATTCCTGAAGTAGAAGGGTCTTCTCAACCTAATCCAGATTTAACTTATGAAGTTACCTACGAACAACTCTAGGAAATTCATCCTATTATCCATTGATTTGCAGAAGATATTGGTTTGCTTCCTATCACACATAGTCTCCCTCATCACCCCATAAATAAAGAAACAACTCATACTGGTGTATTGGTTACATCAGTGGAATATTTGGTCTTTACCACTTTTGAAGAACTAGAAGAACCTTTAGAATAAATAGTTCAACAAGAGGTACTTCCACCTATTGATGAAAAGCATAAGGAAGATTTAGTTCTTTCGAACAAAGAAAAACCAAGAGCTGATTTTGAGTATAACAAAGGCTTGAATGGTGAAGGAGAAGGCTCATCAGATTCAGAAAAGGAGGAAGAAAAGGAAGACGAAGACATGGTTGATCAAGACTTGTATTGGATGGCCCAAGGGTCGCTCACTCTTCTAGATAATATTAATAAAATTCCTATATATCAAAAAAATTTGTTATCACAGTTTGATCTTGAAAAGAAGAATAAGGCATAGGACCATATTGATGATTTCTACATGCATCTATGGATGCTAGAGTTATGATATAATGATGTTTCTTGTAGAATCTTTCATTTCAATTTAGAAGGTATAACAACAGTATGGTACCATATTTTGCCTATCAATTCAATCCATGCTTGAAGGGATTTAAAAAAAAAAATTGGAAAAGTTTGTCGATGATAAAACTCCGAACATGTTGTTGAAAGAGCTTGGTAATATTAAGATGGGATAAAACGAGAAAGAAAGAGATTTTAATCAAATATTTAACCTTATATTTAATACGTACCATGTAAATATGTAGCCACATGATTATATAACTATAGATGACTACACAACTTCCTTACCAACTAACATTTCTATTTTCATAAAAAGAGTTGCAAAGGAAAAACTAGCTTTAAACTTTGTAGAAGAATTTTTTTTAGAGAAATACTTGCGTACTATTGGAGCCATCAATGATGATGAAGATTCTAAAGACTCCAAGGAAGCTAGTAAGAAGACCCAAGGCACTTCCAAGTCTAAGGAGAAAGATTCTTTTGACACTAAAATCTTGACCAAGTATTTGAATGCACTCACCAACTAAGCATCAAAACTTAAGAGGAGGTCAATCAAGGCATCAACTAGGAATAAGCCTTTCAATTCGTTTCTCTTGAAAAGGAATAATAACTCACAACTCATTAAATTTGCTCAAAGTTCTAACACAATGTTCAACATCAAAAGTTTGGGCATGGACAAATTTTGTACTTTCCATCAAGAAAAGCATGTACAGGAAACATTCCCACAGTGGAATCATAATATGAAGACCATGATGAGTAATCTTAAAGACAACTTATCTGTGGAAGAACAATCTAAGCAGAATGAGGAAGCAAGTGAGCCAACCGCGGTCAAATGGTTGTTATAATTTGATGAGAAAGGGACCTATTTTTGAGCAATATCTAAAGAAGCAACTATTACGAATAATTCTTCCACCTTCTAATTCAGCTCGGAATTTGCAAAGCAAGTTGGGAAGCACTCCATATTCTGAAAGAACTTCCACAAATAATAAGATCAAGTCCACCACTTTTGAAGTTTCGAGCAAAGCCACACCACATGATTCATCAACATAACCCATTCAAATTGAAAATATTGATGACAACATTATTGATGATAGGAAAAGAGCTTGCACTAACATCTCACTCTTTGAGATCACAAAGATAACGAGTCAACGAGAGCTGATTCTCCAAGCACTCTCATCGCCCTCATTAGTTAGTAAGGAATTTTTTTCTTCTTAAGTAATGTTTGATAAGTCTCGCAATACAATCGAATATGTAGTAAATTTTGTTAATTTGAATTCTAATGCTTCCTACCCGTCGTTTTTGTTAATATTTAAATATTTAATTATAATTTCCATAATTGTTTAGTTGATTTTGGTGCATCTACGAATGTCATTCCATTTTCTATCACTAAGAAAATTAATTCTAAATGGGATAAGAATAATGCATGAAGCATACAGTTGGACAGATCATTTGTCTAGGCCATTGGTGAATTTAACAATGTTCTCATTCATTTCTCATTTGAACTTAGAGTTCACCAATTCATAAACACTGTGATTGTGGACATATTTGAAACCTTTGGATTACTTCTTAGTAGAGATTGATCCTGGAAGCTTCAAGGATACTTCTCAATGAATGGACACATTTGTGGCTTCCATAAAAGGGTAGGAATAACTAGATTCTAGTAGAAAGCGAGCCATACATGAAACATACTGTGACACCACTTGAGGGACATAATGAGACGATAAGCTTTGCAAACATCACTTTTGGATATTTATTTCCAGAAGTAGATCATAGGTACTACCTTTCACAATCCTCACCCATCCCACCAGATACACAGTTGGAACTCCTTTCGTCAAATCCAATTGGTGAAAATGGCCTTTTTACAATAGATATAAATAGTAGTAGTGTAGGACATAACTCTAGTTTTGCTAATATTTGGACTTTGTATTTTGATGGTTCTAATAAACTGGATGGATCTAGAGCTGGTTATATTCTAATAGACCCATGACAGAACAAACATCTGATCTCTTTCCACTTGGAATTTGAGTTCACTGATAACATTGTCGAATATGAAGCACTCATTCTTAGTTTGAAGAAAGTCATTGACCTCAAAGTTCAAGTTCTCAAAGTAGTAGGTGACTTTGAAATCATCTTGATACAGGTATGAAATATGATACAATATGTGTCACCTAATCTCAATAATTATCAACAAGAGGTGTGACATTTGATTTCACAATTCCAAACTTTTAATATAATTTTTGTTCCTCAAATTCGCGATGCTACTACTGATACATTAGAAAATGTTGTTTCTAGCTTGTCTCCTTTAAAGGATGGATTTTCAATTGAGATTATTTATAAGTCATATATTCCTGATAATATCATTAATTTTAATTTTTTCAATGGTGACCAATAGATATGGTATTTTATGGTGAATGTTGATGTGTTCAAGGACACAACTATCATTGAAGATGAGCATGAAAGAGCATTGCAAGTTAAGAACTAGCAAGCAGAGTAAATCCCATGCCTAAGGGCATGGTATAACTAGAAAAGTTGTACGACCTGAAGAATCAGTTCAAGGGGTCAGTCAATGCAAATACTCATATCTCTACACTCTCACACAAATATGTAAATCTTGGGACAAATGAAGATCTGAAGTTTTTGAATATAGGTACTTTTTGTACACCTCAAGAGTTGTAAAGTTTTATCTTCCCTTTTAAATAATATTGAGATGTCTTCACATTTTGAAAACTTATGATATGTGAATGATCCAGCATGTGATTCCTATCAAGGAAGGGGCCAAGCCTTTTCAACAAAAACTGAGGAAATTTCATCCTACGCTTGAGCCCCTCATTTAGAAAGAATAAGAAAGATGTTGGATGCTCAGATCATACTTAAATATCATCATCCAACATGGGTATCAAATCAGGTACTCGTAAGAAATAAGTCTGAGGAAGTTCGTTTGTGTGATGATTTTCACAATTTGAATCAAGCTTCAAACAAAGATAATTACCACGTGTCGTGTCTCTAATGGAACAAATTCTACAAAAAGTATCAGGGTCAGAAATGTTTTCGTTACTAGATGGATTTTCCAGTTATAACCAGGTTCTGGTGGAATAACTTGATAGACATGAGACTACCCTTAGAACAAAGTGGGTTACTTTTACTTTCAAGAGAATTCCCTTTGGGCTCATCAATGCAGGAGCTACCTTTCAATGTGTGATGGACATCGTCTTTCATGGACTAATTGTATAGAGCATGGTGGTTTACTTATATGACATGACAATGTTTTTGAATAAAATATCTAATCACCTGCCTCATCTAAATAGTTTTTTCAATCGATGTCGCAAATACAGGATATCATTAAATCCTAAGAAGAGCATTTTCGCAGTGTTCGAGGGAAATATATTACGCCATATTATCATGAAATATGGTATCAAGGTAGATCCAGAATGGGTCAAAACAGAGACTCATATTCCCTTCCCATTGAGTAAAAATTTTATGCAGTCCTTCTTAGGGAAAATCAATTTCCTTCATAAATTCATCTCATACTATGCTCAGATCGTAAAATCATTGGAAGAGATGATAAAGAAGGATGCAATATACAAATGGGATAAAAGGGAAAAGGATGCATTTGCATGTATTAAATAATAAATTGTTGAAGCTCCAACATTATAAAGTCTAAATTTTAACAAATATTACATGTTGTGTGCATGCGCTTCTAACATTTCTCTCACGACCGTTCTTACACAAAAGGATGATCAAGGGAACGAGTTGCCTATTTCATTCTTGAGCTTCAACTTGCAGGGACCAAAACCAAATTACCCCACCATTGATAAACAAGATTATGCAATTTATAAAGATTTAAAACACTTTAGGACTTATCTTATGAATAATCATGTTATCATCTTTATGCCAAACCCAACAGTCAGATCGATGTTTGTTCAACAAGAGCTGGGGCATAGAAGAGCGAACTGGATGACTAGTTTATGACAGTATGATCTCAAGTTCAAACTAGTTCACACCATAAAAGGACATGTTTTATGCTAGTTAACAGTAGAATCAACAAGTATGCTAGAAGATGACTCCTCCAGCTAGGAGCAAGAAATTGAAATGCATAATATCGAACTATCCTCACTGATCCAACCACTTATTGGTACACATATGTGTGACAATATCTTGATCATGGTACCTTTCCCTCACACTTATCGATGCAACAAAATATGGCCACTAGAATGAAATCTCTATCATACCAATTGGTACATGGAGTGTTTCCTTGAAAGCACCATAATGGGGTCTTACTCAAATGCCTAGAAGCACTTGACTTAGAAATGGTATTGTGTGATATTCACAATGGACCAACAAGAGGACATTATGCGGGTGACAAAATTGCACACAAAGTTATGCAGGCTAGCTACTATTGACCCACACTTTTCACTGATACTCATGCTTATGCCCATAAGTGTCTATTCTGTCAAAAATGTGATGGTCATGGTAGAAAGCCAACTACCCCATTGCAACCCATTTTTATAGGAGAACATTTCAAACAATGGGGTGTAGATGTTATTGGTGAGATATTTCCACACTCATCAAAGAGATGCCTTTATATTCTCACTTCTACAGATAATACTTCACACGGTGGACATAAGTAGTTCCTCTTAAGAAAGTGAATGATCAAGAAGTCATTGATTTCCTTAAACAAAATATCATCATTAGGTTTGGCATTTCGACATCACTTGATTTTTATAATGAAAATTATTTTTTATCACTTAAACTTTATGATTTCATATGAGAAAATGGCATTGTATTGAAACATTCATCTAACTAATATACACAAGGTGATGGTGTTTTTGAGTCAACTAATAAAAACCTCCTTTGTATTATCAAAATGACCATCTGCTTTGAATAGAGGAACTGGCACGTTGCTTTGGTGAATGCTCTATGAGTTGACCGTGTCACGCCTAAACGCTCCCTCAAAACCTCTCCTTACTTTATAGTGTATGGAAAAGAATCCATCCTACCTATGAACATTTACCTTCTTTCTCTTCAATTTTAGCAAGAATCTTAGGGTAAGCCTTGTATTTTGGTTTAGAGTAGGATAGATACTCTCTTAAATCTACAGGCAAAAAGGAGGAAAGCAAAAGAAAAATTTTATCTTCATAAAATTTGTATCAAGAGATGGTTTGACAAGAATTATGTAGGGAAGAAGAAATTCAGTGTGGGAGACCTGGTATTGAAGTGGGATAAAGCCCACAATGAGAAGGGGAAACAAACTAAGTTCCAATCCATGTGGATTGGACCCTATCTAGTTCATGAAAAACTTAGCCAACACACTTATCATCTTCAATCTTGGGATGGGAAGATGGATTCAATTTCCGTCAATGGCCAGGATCTTAAAAAATATTTTCAATAGTTTTCTAGTGTTGTGACACTACCCTTTGTACATATTCCTTTTTGTGTCTACATTTTGTTTGTTTTTTTTGTCACATTGAGTCTTTTTTGTTATTCATGTTCTTTTGTGAATTAATCCTTGTGTGAAAGTGTTTGGTTTGATTCCAATTTATGTGGAGGAGTTAAAAAGGGCCTTGTGACAATGCAACATTTGGATGACCCTTAGTCCTTCTTCTTTGTCTTGGTTGATATCTTTTGTTCGATGATTTTTTGAAGGAAAATATGATCCATATGTAAGGAAAGCCTTATGTAGATCCATGATACCCATTTCTATTTTAGGAAACTCATTTCTAAGCTTAGTTCTTTTGATTCAGTATTTTGCACATTGATCCAATTTAGTAGAGAAGGACATGGATAAAATCTATAATGAGTATGTTAATATCAGAGATATGTATCTATCATTCTCTAAAGAAAAAACCTCTTCTGCTCTTAATAAGTCGATATCCCTCTTCCACCCCATGAAATAATAAGTGTCGAAGCACAATCCTATAAATAAAATAAATAAAGGATGAAAGAAGAGAGGCTTCCTACGCAGAGAGTTGAAGCAAGAAACTTCGTTGGAGTACTATTCAGGCATGGTGGAAACAAAACAATTATTGTGATCTTGTAGTGACTCTGTCAGGGTATTATCAAGGTCTACTCACAACAGAGCAACATAGGAGTTGAAAACTAAGGGCTTTAATCATTAAGCTCACAAACATATTACCCTTCTCACAAATTAAAACAATTGTGATTTAGCTAGTCTGCAAATTTGTTCAATTGAGAAAGGAATGAAGGGGACTATATCTATAACTTGGTTAAGTGGGGAAGCCAAAGAAATTTACATGATGAATCAATACTTCCTATAGAACTAGACCCTACATGAAGATTGGACCAGGGCAAAGACGTTGGAGTTCTTCTAGTGTGTCACCAAGTGTTGTTGCTGCTACAACCCCTCCCAAATTTTGGCCTACATATAAAATTTTGAGCCTAATTTGACCTTATAATCTATCGCTTCTAGTAGTAGGGGTCATCCAATGCATATTATCTATGTTTTCTAGTCCCTTTGTGAAGAAAACTAAAATTTCATATTTTGGCATGGGAATTATCGCACATTGCAAAAGTGGAGTTATGACTCATTTCAAGGGGTAAATTTGGTTTTGATGAGTCCTATTTATCATATAGACATGTATTAGATTCATTCCTAAAGTTTCATGCACTATCACATTAGTGTCATCACTGTCGTCCCAAAGCCCATCCTGAGCGTCGCACTTGGAGGGGGTTGTTGTGTTGTTGTCGCATTGAAGGGATCATGGTGTTATTATGTTCCGAGTGTTCAATGTTGTAACATTATTCATTCTGAGTGTGTTTTATCATTCATAAGTCTAATCCTAGTTTTACTTTTACCTCATTGATCCCACACATAGTCAAATTCTGGAATGCTTCCTACCAAATTAACTTGACCTCACTCAACCTCTTGTAACTATGCATTATGCAGTGTCAAGTATCAAGATGATCCCTTGCCTTTTGGACCTGTGGAATATGTAGTTCTATCCTCCAACGACTGTGCATTATGCAGTCTCAGTGCTCAACCCTAGCCCCTTGACCTCCACAACTGCGCATTTTTTCCTCCCACTCATCCTCCTTCTATGCATTACACAATGAAAAGCATCAAGTTGTCTCCCTGCCTCCTTGAGCTACACAATTTCATAATCGGTTGGCCTCTCTCTCTCTTGAACTATACATTGGGAAATCTTAGGGCTCAAGACTACCTCACTAAACTCCTCAATTATGCAGTCTCCCTGTCCAAGCCTCGAAAACTACACATTGTGCAGTCTCAAGTTTTAGCCCATCACTTCTGGCCCTTAGAACTACACACTACGCAATCTGTGAGTCTACCTCTTAGACCAACACCTAGTTCCAACTCAATCAGCATCTTCGTGAAGCAATCTAGACTAGGATATTTCCAAACTTATGTTGTCTTGTCATCAATGAATTTTATTTGCAAGAACTATACTTTTTCATGACAAGATGATGATTGAGTAGAAGAAGAATGAGTTCATGCTAGAGGACACAATTATGAAGTTGTGAATAAAATTTTATCATTAAGGAGATGAAGGGACATTAGATTACAACAGAAGTTGGAAGATCAAGATCAAAGTGGAGACTCTCTACCTTCAAGCCTTATAGAGGAGGAAGAGTAAAATCATGTACCATTTCTCAAGAAGACAAAAGAACAACAACATGAAGAGTGGCTTGACATTGCCACATCATCATCCATTTCATGTCATGAGTGTCAAGTCATGTCTTCTCAATGATTCACTTCAAGGTGTTAAATGAGTCATCATGTGCCACATCATTTGTGGATGTAATTATGTAATTGACAATATTATGAGAAATGTAATGTAAAGTGGAGGTTCAAGAGTCATTTATATAATGTGAAAATTCATGAAGAAGTCAAAGAGTCACATGGAAATTCCAAAAGTTGGTTGGAAATGCAAGAGTCATGAGGGAAGTCCAAGAGTCACAAGGGACGTGAAAAGCCATCTCATTTGTTATACATACACCCTCATAAATCGAGAAAGAACTTTTCACTTTGGCTTCTCAATCTAGGCATTAGAGAGGAATATAATTCTTTTGGAGAGTAGGTTGTAGCTCTAATGCTCTACTATTGGAGCTAGTGATGTTCACTGTATCTATGTATCTTGGAACTTTCACTTAATATATGAAGCTCGTTGAGCTGACACACTTTCATGCATATATCATAAACATTGTAAGACTATTATTTGATTGTTTGTGGTGTATGTTGTTATAATTTTGTACTAAATAAATTGAACTATTTTGATGGCTTTGGTGCATATATTATTAAATGTGTGTTGTAATTGTTTTAATGATTGGTGCTTCTATGTGAACTATTTTTCTAGATTTCTAATGATTCCTTCATATATATGGTCATGTGTCTTTATTATATTAGTACTACTACTCTTCTATTAAAGACTCACTTTATTTTCCCTTTCACTAGAATAACCTTGATATATCTTAGATTTGAACATTTCATAAGGCATACTCATTTTCTAATTCAAAAGTACATGTGCATTGCTCTCTTCTTCTAACCATTGAAGCCAAGGGAAATATTTAAGAATAATGGCAGTTGGGCCTTAATTTCAGAAGGGCTCCTATCCCAAATGATGTGAAGTCTAATTGGGACTTTTCATTGGGGAGACCCCTTTGCATGTTGGTAGATTCCAACACTTTCAATAGGATAACATGTTCCTCAATGACTTTTGGTCCAACCTATGGTCTCTCATGGATGCCAAATTTACCAAATCGGCTTCATTTCATCTCTAATCAGATGGACAAATAGAAATGGTTAGCAAGATGATTGTGCATATCTTGCACATGTAAAACTCCAAGAATCCATGTACATGGGATGAAATCCTTCCTTATGTTCAACATATCTATAATGTAGATCTTCATAGCTCTATTGGCCAAATTACTTTTCGAGAGTGCTTGGGGTTCCACCATTGGCCCTAATCAATGTAGTTATGTCCATTTCATGTTCATTGATAGGGTCATCCCATGCTTAGGTTGAAGTAGATATAGTAGCCAAATTTTTTGAATGGATTAAACACCTCCAACAATATTTCCATGATAACCTACAAAAATTTTATGCCAAGTACAAGTTGCCACATGAATAATATAGGGTTCCATATAAGTTTTAGGTTGGTGATAAGTTGTGTTTACATTTATAGAAAGAGTTCTTCAAAAGCCCCCATAGGAAGCTCATACCACTCTAATATGGGCCTTACACAATCATAAAGGTTGTGGGTGGAATTTCTTTTGAATTAAGCATCTTTCCTTTCCTTGGCTTTCACCCAGTATTTAATGTAGAGACGCTTTGACCATATTATCAACCTCTTTGGACACCTCAAGGGAAATCAAGAAATTAGCACCCATAGAACTCAATCCTGGTTGATTTGAATAGAATACAATGGATCAATTCATGGACACCAAGACAAAGGATACCCATCGACAACACATAAAATTCTACCAGGTTACCAATGTAGTGCAACTTCTTCAGTAAGGAAAGTGGCTCACCAAAAGTTAAATTCAACAGAATTTTCCCCATATGATGTGGTGACTTGATGCAATGAGGAAAATTTCTTCCTAAGGATTTAGGAATGATATATATGGATATCAGTGACTACCCACATCTTCCACTATCTCAATAATTCTTTATCTTCTTCATGTTATTTCTATGATTTTTGGGTCCCAAACTTTTGGGGTTAATTTAAAGCCCTAAACAATGTATTTTGGAAATTTGGGGGCCTATTAGTTGCAATTTCATTCCCTAGCCCCGACCAAATGTTTTATTCCTCATATATTTCTTTCCAACAAGCTATTGTGCATCTCAAATGGATATTGTATGTAAACATTGTGCCCCTAGAAAGTTGATGTATAAACTAACCACCTCAAGCCCCATACATTTTTTGATATTTTGTATTTTATGGTTATGTTTTTTGACCTCTAGGATTCTCTCTTTATGTTAAATAGAAATTATGTTAGCATCTTGTAATACCTTTTGTGAATGTGTGTAGTTGTTATCTCTTTATTTAGAGATAGCTACTACCATTCTAGCCAGTTTGTTTTATCCGATATTGTCTTATTTTATTTATTCATAGAAGTTGTGTTTTCACCATATTACTATAATATCTACTATATTATTTTCTATGTGTTCCATTTACTTTCCTACATTTCATTTCATTCCATGTACAACCTAGATCATTCTATCTATCCACCCCTCCTTTCACACTGACATTCACATTCACTTGTTGAGCAGGTATGTTTGTTTAATTGTACTCAATTCATGGGGGTATATCCTCCCTTTGTACCCCATACTCCATAATAGGGTACAAAGTAGGATATCTATACTAACACAAACAAGCTTAATATAATTTTCCACGTTAAGTGTCAGAAGATCCTTCATATATTTTTAGATCTAGCTCCTCTTTGACTTATGTTCTTAGGTAAGGAAACCCCATGATAGCAAGAAGTATCCCTAATAACTTTAACAACATTTAACTGTATGTCTCTCTATGTGTCTTATCCCTTAAGAATAACTTATTATATAAACCTATTAATCAATGATGAGAGGAGAGGATGAATCTATACCCCTAGGTGCTAGAGAATTTGGAGTATAGTACAAATTATAATGACATTAGATGAGGCCACTAAAACATTTATGGAGCGATATTCTTGTAAATGAGCAGTTTAAGAATCTTGGCTGTGCCATTTCCATTCGCTAAGGACATAGGGAAATCATTGTTGCTTCCAAACTACAAAGAAGAGATGCATCATTTACTACTAATAATATGATCAATGAAGTATTTAATTTTCCCAAGGTAGATACTCAATGTCTCAAAAAATAATAGAGATAAGTTTCTCTACTAAGATTTAACTATATGTCTCTCTATGTGTCTTATCCCTTAAGAATAACTTTATTATATAAACCTATTAATCATTGATAAGAGGAGAGGATGAATCTATACCCTTAGGTGCTAGAGAATTTGGAGTATAGTAAAAATTATAAGGACATTAGATGAGGCCACTAAAACATTTATGGAGCGATATTCTTGTAAATGAGCAGTTTAAAAATCTTGGCCATGTCATTTCCATTCGCTAAGGACATAGAGCAATCATTCTTGCTTCCAAACTACAAATAAGAGATGCATCACTTTCTACTAATAATAAGATCAATGAAGTACTTAATTTTCCCAAGGTAGATACTCAATGTCTAAAAAAAAAATAGAGAAATATTCTTGTAAATGAGCAGTTTAAAAATCTTGGCCATGTCATTTCCATTCTCTAAGGACATAGAGCAATCATTGTTGCTTCCAAAATACAAAGAAGAGATGCATCACTTACTACTAATAATAAGATTTGTGAAGTATTTAATTTTCCCAAGGTAGATACTCAATGTCTCAAAAAAAAAATAGAGATAAGTTTCTCTACTAAGATTTAGCTATATGTCTCTCTATGTGTCTTATCTCTTAAGAATCACTTTATTATATAAATCCATTAATCAATGATGAGAGGAGAGGATGAATCTATACCCCTAGGTGCTAGAGAATTTGGAGTATAGTACAAATTATAAGTGTTGAAATATGGAAACAAGAATATTCCAATTTAATTTGTCCTTGAATTAAATTGTGAATTAAAATCGAGTTTAGTTGTAACAACTACTTGGAAATAATTAATTTATTTATTTTAAATTAATTAGTTGGAGAAATTAAAGTTAGAAGTCTTTCTGAATTCATGCAAGAGTTATCCCTTAAATTAAGGAGATAATTGAGTTGTAATTATTTAACATAGTTTACTAAGTTAAGTCCAACTAAATTAGCTCCAAACTGTTTAAGGAACTAATAGTGAGTTAATAGTCAGTTGATGCATTACTCAACTAGTGCTACTCCAGTTAACTGAAGATTCCCTCATCAGAAACTCATGCATGTCTATTATGAGAAAGATCTAGTTGAGATTAATGTTCAAGGACAATGTACTATAAGTTGCATGTGTTTTCTCATGGAGAAAACTCATGCATGCAGTCAAGGATTCATCCTTGAGGATTGTAAAGTTTTGGAGGTTTTCCACTTGGTAATAGGATAATCATCCATAAGGAAAAACGCAAGGAAATAGGAGCTTGGAGGGTAGAGGGGAAAGTTGGAGAGAAGCCAAGATTTCCTGTGAGCATCTGTAAGGATTGTACTGAGAGCTGGCTAGGTGTGAGAGCTAAGGCTTTGTATAATTCCTATGTATTTCCACCGTGTATGATAATACAATAGTGTGGGGTTTTTAGTTGAGGCTTTCCCCAAAGTATTTTCACGTGTATTATGCCATCGATTCTTCTTCTTCTGGTTATATTGTTTAGCTTGATCTATAAGATTCCGCAAATTGATAGTAGAAGTAGGTTATAGTATTCTTCTTTGATTTATATTGCATTATTGGGTTTACCTACCATCAGATTTTCTACATGGTATCAGAGTTGTGAACAACATATGGAGAAGAGGATTCAAAGTTTGAAGTTCAGTGTTGCAAGTGCAAATCGAATTCATATCATACTTCAAGGTTGGCCAATGATGTTCTATGGCTTGAGACTCGAGTATGCCTTGGAAAGTAGCTCGAATTACATAGCATGGAAAGATAGAATGGAGGATGTATTAGAAGACAATGGCTTGAAGGAATCCATTGATCAAGAAATCCCAAATCCAACTTCAACTAATGCACAAGAGTTGGTTGAGTGGAAGAAGTGTGTGGTGAAGGTGAGACGGATAATCCTTGAGGGAGTTTGAGACCATATTTTCTCGAGTCTCCATGGGAAGGATGCTCCATTTTCAATGTGGAAGACATTGAAGGACCTCTACCAGAACAGTAGCGACCAAAGGAAATTGGCGCTCAAGGATAAGCTTCGAAGAATCAAGATGGAGAAGGGCGACACTATTTCCACATATCTGAACAAGCTCACCACCTACAGAGATGAGCTTAGCAGTGTGGGAATAACTACTGCCGATGATGATATGGTGAGCCTCGCTCTCCTTGGCATTCCAAAGAGTTGGAATAGCTACTAGGACTCTGTGAATGGAAGGGAGAAATTACCGGATTGGGAATGAATATGGTTGGATCTTATGTAGGAGGAGATCAGGAGGAGCACATGAGATGGTTCTTCATCCAAGAATGATGATGAAGAAAATCTAGCCTTAGCAAGTAAGGCAAGGAAAGGGAAGGGGAAGGGAAAGGCTTCCGATTTCAAATCGAATTATTCTCATGGAGGGAAGAAGGGTGACATGTCTAAAGTAATATACTTTAATTGTCACAAGATGGGACATTATGCGACTAATTGCCCATCGAAGAAGTCCAAGAAAGGATCCCTGGAAGGATTGGAAGGTGAGGCATTAGCCTCTCAGTTCGAAATGGAATTTACCCTCATCACATGCATGGTGTCATCGATGATGGGTTGTGTTTAGTATCTTGACAATGGAGCCTCATTCCACATGACCGGTGATAAAAATTTATTCAGTGCCTTGGAGGAGAAAGACCTCAAGATGCGCATAGAGATGGCTGATGACAGAAGGTATAGTGTTTCAGGAGAAGGCATGGTTTCTTTTCAAAGGGATCATGGAGCTCCTCTCACCTTGACAGATGTGATGTGTGTGCCTAGATTGAAGAATAACTTGGTATCAGTCTCGATGTTGGAGGACAAAGGCTACGATGTTGTCTTCAATAAAGGAAAGGCGTTCATAAGACACATAGCCACGGGTCAGACCAAGAGGGTATGGATTCGAGTGAAGAATATCTATAAACTAGAGGTAGATGATTGTGCAACATTGAGTATGAAAGCATAATTGGTGCAAATAAAAGACATTGGTGAGTTGTGGCACACGCGGTTGGGCCATTTGCATCATGGGGCTTTGAAGATAATGCAACATATATCTACAGGACTTCCCAAAGGTAAACTTGAGCAAGTTGACACATGCAAAGGTTGTACCTTGGGAAAGTACATCAAGTCTTCCTTTCATGATCGAGGCAGTTGAGCATAGGCTATCTTAGAGCGAGTTCATACTAATTTGTGTGGACCATTCTCGATGGCATCCATAGCAAAGAAAAGGTATTATGTGATTTTCATTGATGATTATTCTCATAAATGTTGGATTTATTTCATGCAGAAGAAGGAACAAAGTTTCACAAAGTTTTGTGAGTTCAAAGCTTTGGTCGAGAAAGAGTCAGGGAAGAAGATCAAGGCCTTGAGAAGTGACAATGGTGGAGAATATCTCTCTCAAGAGTTTAAGGACTTCTGTGCAGCAGAAGGAATTAAACAAGAGTTGACAACACCTCATAACCCACAACATAATGGGGTAGCCAAGAGGAAGAATAAAACTATTGTAGGGGCGGCATAGGTAATGTTGCATGACCAAGGCCTACCACTTCACTTGTGGGCTAAGGCATGCAACACAATGGTCTATTTTCATAATAGAATCCCACATCACATACTTGTGATGAAGACACCAGAGGAAGCTTTCTCCAGTAAGAGACCAAATGTGGGTCACTTCAGTATCTTTGGCTCATCGGTATATTGCCATGTGATAAAGGATGCACAGAATAATCTTGAGTCGATAGCAGAATTGGGGATATTTGTGGGGTACATTGATACACATCACAACTATCGGGTGTACTTGCCTACCAGTCGAAGGACAGTGGTTCGCAGAGATCTCAAGTTTGATGAGCAGAAGGCCATGCGAGTTTCCCTTGAGAGGGAGCTCCAATTACAAGCTATGGAGGAACTATTGGTTCCTAAGGAGGAGGAGCCTCAGACTGATGTGGAGCAGCCGCATGCAGAGGTTCCAGGAGTGGAGACATCCACTCAAGCAAATTCTTCCAGAGATGGATGGAAGCGCACAAGAGAAGTTGACAAATTGTTGGAGGATGCGAGAGAGAATGTGGGAGCATCATCTCCTCAGCGCAGACAAAGGAGGTCACCTCATAGGTACACTGGATACATGGCCCTTGGTGGGGAATGTGTTGAGATCAAGCTATCTTCCTTTGAGGATGCAGTGCAACAACCGATTTGGGTTGATTGTATGGTGGAGGAGTATGACTCCATAGTTCATAACAATGTTTGGGACATGGTTCTGAGATTGGAGAACAAGTCAGTTGTGAGTTCCCATTGGATTTACAAGGTAAAGCAAGTTGCTGATGGTAGTGTGGAGAAGCACAAGGCAATATTTGTTGCCTGTGGCTTTTCATAGGTCGAGGGGATTGACTATGATGAGACTTTTGCTCTTGCCGCAAGGTACTCATCTATCATATCTATGTTGGCACTATCAGCATAGATGGGTTGGAAGATCCATCAGATGGATGTGAAGACTGCATTCCTCAATGTCCAGATTGAGGAAGAGGGGTACATAAAGCAGCCAGAAGGTTTTGAGACCTTCGATCGTGAGTCACATGTTTGCCGACTCAAGAGAGCATTATACGGGCTGAAGCAACCACCTCGTGCTTGGTACACCATGATAGACAACTACTTCACGGGGTTGGGCTTCAAAAATAGTGAAGCAGGTGCGAACCTGTACCACATCGTGGTGAAAGGTAAGTTGTTGATCATCGTACTTTATGTTGATGATCTCATATTGATTGGTGATGATCAGTTGATCCTGTCTTGCAAGGAGGACCTTGCAAGAGAATTCGAGATGAAAGACATGGGTTTCATGCATTACTTCCTTGGCATGGAAGTGTGGCAAAAGGATGGGGAGTTGTTTGTGTCTCAGGGCAAGTATGCCAATAAGATACTCAGGAGATTCAACATGGAGAAGTGCAAGCCCATGCAGACTCCTCTATCGGGTAATTGGAGGAAGGAGGTTTCTACTTCAAGAGAAGTGGTATAGGCTACTGTGTATAAGCAGCTTGTGGGTTCACTAATGTACTTAGTGAACACACGACCAAATTTGTGCTATGCGGTGAACCGTCTAAGTCAAGTGATGGTTCAGCCTACCAAGATGTTTTGGAAGGTGGCAAAGCATGTATTGAGATACCTCAAAGGCACATCTCAGTATGGATTATGGCACAAACAGACACATAGAGTGAAGCTACAAGGCTTCATTGATGCAAATTGGGCAGGGAGTCCATCAGATTGGAAGAGCACATCAAGAGGGATTTTCAACCTTGGGTCAGCGACGGTTTCTTGGTACAGCAGGAAACAGAGGCCGATTGTACTCAGCTTGACAGAGGCAGAATACATGGCTGCAAGTCAGACAACATGTGAGGCCATCTAGGTGCGGAAAATCCTAGTTGGTTTATTTGATCAGAGGATGGATCCAACTATGATATATTGTGATAGTCAAAGTTGTATCAAAGTATCTGAGAATCCAGTATTTCGTGATAGGTCCAATCACATCGACATCCAGTATCATTATCTCAGAGACTGTGTAGTGAGGAGGATCATGTTGCTGCAGTATATTTCGACAAAGGAGCAAGATGTTGACATTTTGACACAGGCATTATCAAAGTGTAAATTCGAGTTCCATAGAGACAGGATCGGGGTGGCAGATAATCCCTTTCTTGTTGAGAGGGAGTGTTGAAATATGGCAACAAGAATATTCCAATTTAATTTGTCCTTGAATTAACTTGTGAATTAAAATCGAATTTAGTCTTAACAGCTGCTTGGAAATAATTAATTAATTTATTTTAAATTAATTAGTTGGAGAAATTCAAGTTAGAAGTCTTTCTGAAGTCATAAAAGAGTTATCCCTTAAATTAAGGAGATAAGATTGAGTTATATTTGAGTTGTAATTAATTAACTCAGTTCACTGAGTTAAGTCTAGTTAAATTAGTTCCAAACTATTTGAGGAACTAATAGTGAGTTAACAGTCAATTGATGCATTAATTCACTCAACTAGTGCTACTCAAGTTAACTGAAGATTCCCTCATCAAAAACTGATGCATGTCTATTTTGAGAAAGACCCAGTTGAGATTAATGTTCAAGGACAGTGTACTATCAGTTGCATGTGTGTTCTCATGGAGAAAACTCATGCATGTAGTAAGGATTCATCCTTGAGGATTGCGCAGTTTTGGAGGATGTTTTCCACTTGGTAATAGGATAATCATCCACAAGGAACAACGCAAGGAGCTTAGAGGGCAGAGAGGAAGGCTGGAGAGAAGCCAAGATTGCCTGTGAGCATCTGTGAGGATTGTAATAAGAGATGGCTAGCTGCGAGAGCTAAGGCTTTGTATAATTCCTATGTATTTCCACCGTGTATGATAATACAATAGTGTGGGGTTTTTAGCTGAGGCTTTCCCTAAAGTATTTTCATGTGTATTGTGCCATTGATTCTTCTTCTTCTGGTTATATTGTTCAACTCAATCTTTAAGCTTCTGCAAATTGGTAATAGAAGTAGGTTATAGTATTCTGCTTTGATTTATATTGCATTATTGGGTTAACCTACCATCAGATTTTCAACAATAAGGACATTAGATGAGGCCACAAAAACATTTATGGAGTGATATTCTTGTGAATGAGCAGTTTAAGAATCTTGGCCATGTCATTTCCATTCGCCAAGGACATAGAGCAATCATTGTTGCTTCCAAACTACAAAGAGGAAATGCATCACTCACTACTAATAATAAGATCAATGAAGTATTTAATTTTCCTAAGGTAGATACTCAATGTCTCAAAAAAATAATAGAGATAAGTTTCTCTACTAAGATCAAGGGTGATGTATAAGGTTGTAACACTATAAGGAAAAAAATTGCACACCCCCATCATTCTGGGAATTTATAGTAGATTCCATTCCAAACCCATAATTTGCATGAATCCATTAATCTGCTTCTCTTTGTCATCACTGAATGGAATCAGATCTCTATCATGACAAGTGACACTAAGAAGAGAATAATCACTGAGGTGTAGATACCACCACCATATATTTCACACATTGAAAACCACTCCAAATGGAAATTCATGTGAAATGAAACTCCAGATTCTATTAATGATGCACTTTGATATGCATTGGTCATCAAGGTTGGAATACATGCATCTTGCCATCCTCCTAAGAGGATTTTTCATAATCATCATGAAATTCATTCGTTTTCTTATTTTCTCCCTTTTCTTTTCATTTCAATCTCTTCTAAAAGACTTAAACCTATCATGTACTTAACTTTTTTCCCTAGAATTTCTAATAAAATTAGGTCTCCCACCAAATTTGAATCTACCCTTTTCATTTTTTACCTTTCCCTTTTGATTTTACATAAACAATGAAGGCATCACAAGTGGATTCAAAACCTTTCATTTCATCACCTCTCATGGTCAAGTAACCATGGCTTCATTAAGAATAAATTTATTTACCATATTTCTAATGCTCATTATTAAGTTGTCCCATGAATATGGAAAATAAGGAAAAAGGATAAAAAAATAATCCCCTTCATCCATGCTCACTCCAAATGAGTTCAACTATGTCATAATAGTAATAATTGCGCTGAATGCTTGAATATAGAAACATCATGACCATTCTCATGCTCTATAATTTGTTTTCCTAAAAAAAGTTTATTATCTAGGGATTTAGCCTAATACAAGTCTCCCATCTTTTTCCAAGGTGTTTTCATTGTACTTCTTTAGTAATGTTCAATAATACTGAACTCACAAAAAAACATTGATAATGCTTTTGGCCTTTCTCTCTAATGCTACCCAATCTCCATCTTTCATAGTAGAGGGTTGGGTTCCAAATGTTGCAACACATAGAAGTCAATCTATGAGAAAATCCTACATCTTGAGGTTCCACAACACAAAGTAAGTTCCACTAAACTTCATTTCTAGTGTTAACTTTTTTTAATTGCACAAAATCCCACTCAAAATAGGATTAGATCAAAAGAAATTGTTCATAGCACCTACGATCTTAAATGATCAAGCTATGGTGCCACAAAAAAGGAAGAAAAAATGCAAAATATGCTTCATACTCTAATGAATGAGAGAATAATACATATAAACTCTAAATTAGTAATTGCAAAAATCAAATAACATAGAGACATGCAACCATCAGGTAGTGATTTTCTAGGGAAAAGCTTTTGAGAAAAAAAATTCCTGCATTCCAAAGCAAATTTCATGTATTATTTAGCAACAAATTCATTATTATATAGATAAACTATTAAGAAATGTAATCATATGTTTTATGAAGCATGTCATATGAATATGTGTTATGATTTTTTAAACATGTGGTATTAGTAAGCCATGGCATTGTAACAAAGTTTATTTAAAAGTTTTATATATATATATATATATATATAATATATAATATATATATATATATATAATTACAATTTTGGTAATGTGAAATGTATAATGTTTATCAACACTTTTTTTCTTTGAAAAAAACCCCATTCACACTTTCTTTTTGAGAAACCCTTTGCGATGTAGACCACCACCAATCAGCATATCTTTTCCCGGATCTCCTTTTATTCCATTCATACCCCACACTTCAAAAATTTCTCTACATTTTCTTCGAATATCAGAATGACAACTTATTGCCACTTTTCACGTACAATTGAGCTATTTTTAATCCAATATAATAATTGTTACAGATTTAAACTTTTAAAGAATCTAATTTATGTTAAAATTAAAAATTAAAAATGAAGGATAATCCATAGTCAAAGGCAAATGACAAAATACAAATCTAACTACTCTTCTCAATAATATTTGATCGACCATTTTACTGTTGTTTTTCTATCCAGTTGTCCAAAGCACGACACAGCACACCTCAGCGTTGAAAGTCCGGCAGCACTCCACAGTCGGGAGATCAGTGACTCGCATCAATATGCATGTAGCTGTGGACAGCTGGACTCGATGTGAAAAGTGGGCCCGAGTTGATTTTCTTCAAATGACAACTTATTGCCACTTTTCACGTACAATTGAGTTATTTATCGACCATTTTACTGATTGCCACTTTTCACGTACAATTGAGTTAGTCTTAATCAAACATAATAACTGTTATAGATATAAACTTTAATAATTGATCGACCATTTTACTGATTGCCACTTTTCACGTACAATTGAGTTATTTTTAGTTAAATATAATAACTGTTATAGATATGAACTTTAATAATTGGTCGAACTGTTATAGATATGAACTGTTATAGATATGAACTTTAATAATTGATCGACCATTTTACTGATTGCAACTTTTCACGTACAATTGAGTTATTTTTAATCAAATATAATAATTGATCGACCATTTTACTGATTGCAACTTTTCACGTACAATTGAGTTATTTTTAATCAAATATAATAACTGTTATAGGCATAAACTTTAATAATTGATCGACATAAACTTTAATAATAGATGTGCATTCCATTTTAATGTTGTGTTGTGTTCCCATGCAAATGATTTTTTTTCATATTGATATTATGTTAGTACTAGATGTGCATTCCATTCTACATCCATTGCCAACTGGTTGGTGATCTTCAAGTTGCTAAAATGGAGGAGGATGATGAGGATTTTTGGATGGCTAGCCGTATAAAAGTCTACTGTCATGTTTTTTTGACTTCCCAAGAATTTAGGCATTTAACCGCACAACTAAGAACTTATTCAACCCGCATCTTAAATTAGATTGAGTTTCATTAGGCGTCTTTCTTATTGGAATTGCGCAGTGTAATCATTTTTTAATTATTTTTTTGATTGGATTGTATAAATTTAAAGATGTTAGTATAGTCGATCAATGAATGAAATTCAAACCACTAACTTTCTTTCATATATAAATCATATGTTTAAACCTTAAATTAATTTTTTACAAAGCACGATTAAAAAGTTTATTATACAAGTTATTTTTGAACAGGTATGAAGACTAGAGAAATAGAATTAAAAATAAAAATGTTAAAACTTGTATATTATTGAAAAGTGGCTCACATTGTTGTGTGTTACATCTTTAAAAGTGTGTTTCAAAACTCTTGATGGTCCAAATATTTGTGAGCTTTAATCTTTTTCTTAATTAATTTAAAGATGCCAGTATATTCTCGCCACTGGATTAACGGATAGAATTCACACCACTAATTTTCTTGCATATATAAATCATATGTTTAAACTTTACTTAAAATAATTTTTTACAAAGCAAGATTAAAAATTTATTGTACAAATTATTTTTCAACACGTATAGAGATTAGAGAAATAGAATTAAAAATAAAAAAGTTAAAACTTTTATATTAGTGAAACCTGGCTCCACATTGTTGTGTGTTACATTTTTAAAGTGTGCATTTCAAAACTCTTGATGATCCAAATATTTGTCAGTTCGATTGAGTTTCATCAAACTGAGAATAATTTAACATGGTTGGTTTTAAGTTGTAATAGTATTTTTAGATTTTAGGTTTTAAATATTAATATAGTTGATATAATATTAAGTTTTAGTATTGTTAATATTATATATAATATAATATTCTCAATATATAATATTAGATATTAGTATTAAATTTAATATAAATATTTGGTTATATGTCTATAACAATTATTATATTTGATTAAATTAATAGTTATTTATATTATTTAAACTGTTTTAGAAGGATTTGTCTCTCAATAATAATTAAAAAATATATTAAATAATTTAATAATATTATGTTAAGAATATTTAGTGGTTTTGTTAAAAAATAAATAAAAAATCTTTAATAAAATATACTTTCGAATAGGTGCAACAAAGCTTAACATTGTCTATTCAACATACATAATATCTAGAACATCTAGACTATCCATTGAAACAAAATATTATACAAAATAAATGAAATTTTGTGAAATATCTTATTTTTCTATATATCCTTTAATGTAAATTAGATAGAAAACACACTTTAAAACTTATATTTTGATAATTTGTTGTTTATCCAATGTTATTACATGTTGGTTATTAATTATAATATCTATATTTTTTATCATATGAATCATTGTGTTCTCATTCTTATTTTAACCTTGCCCTCACCTCTTTGACGAAAAAGTTTTGAATGCCCATCTCCATTCAAATTTTCTACCATGGTTTTAAGAAGGTTGTATTGTGTATCAAGGATACCTAGTTTTTGCCAGAACTATAAGTGAGTACTCAAAACTTATAATATTTGAATGATATAATGTTCATATTCATTGACTTTAGTGAGAAGAAAACGTAGGGAGACATTGTTGGGCTATAACATGTTTTTATGAGACCTTAAGATTCTCTTTAGTTCAGTTCAAGTAAATATTAATGTTTATAGAGATCCAAACTTAATTAAAAGATATGAAAAAAGGATAATTAGGCTTACAATGGAACTATTTATGTAAAGTGGATGGTCTTTTATATCATTATCCATAGAATAAGTAGGATGCATAATTCTTCTAACACTATTTCTTAGGAATTTTAATATGAAGGTCAAAATCAAGATAAAACCAAAATCTTTCACATGAGTCAAGGTTGAGGTTGAGAAAAAATCAATAATACAAATAAATATAGAATTATTGTACAAAATCTAAACATTTAAACTTGAAATTTTAATTTAAAAAAAAAAAAATTAAGACTAGGAAAACCATATCGACGAAGAATAGACATACAAAATTCAAATAAAGAAAATCTAACAAATAGAAAGAAACAAAAAATCAATGTGAAATGACACTGTGTGCACATGGAGTTGTCTATCATCATGCTATTTACATGAAAATACATTGTGTACACATAGAGTTGTTTATCATCATGTTATTTACATGAAAATAGACTAAAAATTATCTCACATAAACATAAGCCATTATCCCACATATCCTACAATAAATTAACAACATAGCTCTCGACCTCATCCACGTTCTCATTCTACAGATCTCCGCTAATAGCCCATGCATGTCTTGGGCTCTTTGTGCTTGCCACCTGCCTGGATTGAGCCTCCCTCTCCATGCATTCTGATGGAATGTCACGTCTCACTCCTCAGCAGCTACAAGTTTTCATCCCTGCAAGTGGTGTAAAAGTTTAGCGCTCTTCCTCCCCTACGCGCTCAGGCGCAGGGATTTTCCTTCTGCTAGCTTATTCACCTAACTTGTTTTCTCACTCTTCCCTAGCCCCATGGTTCTAGTCTGGTCTTGTTGGAGGTTTCGCTCATGCTCTTCTCCCGGCTTCCGCTCCGAGAGAGGTCATTAACTCTGTTCCTTTCACTGGAACATTTTAGTGTTTTTTTTTTAGTCTTTGCAAGTGAATTATGGTCATGTGTTCATATCCGTAGTTTACATGCTGGTAAAGATTTTCTTTTCTGAGAAAAGAGCGAGAGTTTTTTCTTAGATAGCGATACATGGACTGTTTCTTCTCCTTTGTAGGCACGCTGGCTAAGACACTCTTTTTTCTGAGATTTGAGTGAGAGTTTCTTTCTTTAATACACTCCTTTGCCTAAGTCTAGTTTTTTTACAACATGTTTTGGTTACTCCACAAGCTGAAGCTATCTGTATTTATTTATAAACCATGTTCAGACTTTAGGATAAAGATTGGAGCCTGGTGGTGTATTTTTCAAATATATTACTGTTGCTTTGACTGTCATGATGCCTCATCTTCTCAACTCTCACAACTTAGTCGGCTGCATTGATTTTATGTTTTGGAAAGCTGGTTAGGAATTGTTATCCTGGAATGCTGGACAGGATCTGTCTATGGCCATAGTTTCTTGACCTGGAGCTGGTTTTTCCTTTTCCTCCCCCGCACAGGATCGGAAAACCATTTCCTGGGATCTGGTTTTGTTTATCCCCGGTTTTCAGTTTCTTCTTAGTAAATGCTCTTTGAACGGCTGTCTTTTTCTATTCCTGCGCCTCCCTTGATCTACGAGTCCTCTAACATAAGCGTCTATTCATATCTCCTGCTTTATTATATCCAAGTCATATGTTCAGAGTCTAGATAGATCTTACTTTATTACTGGTACTTTTTCCTAATTTGGATATCCTCCTCCCTCATGTTTATCCTTGGAAAAGAGGATTTCTATATCTGAGGCCATTAATCATTCCTCTCTGCGACTCCAGATTGCCGGTGTTTCTGTCAGAAGAGTCTTTTCCCCTCCAGGTGTCTTTATCTCTCCTGCGTTTTTTCGCCCACTGACCGGCCAGTTGCTCATTAATTTTGGGAATATATCCTGACCTGAAAATCTTTTTAGCACATTTTCCCTTAATCACAGCTTGGAGACCGAGCTGATTACGCATGGAGGGTGGTTCTGACGTATCGGCCACGGAGGCTTTGATTCACGCCACCATTCAAGCTGAGCAGGGCTGGAGTGGGGCCACGAAAGCTGGTGACTGGCAAGCTACTTTGGATGACGTGGTAACCAAATCAACAAGGCATGTTGATGAAAGTGTCCGGCCTCAAAAAGTCTCGTATGAGGGGGAAAAACGATATAACAAGGCTCGGGTTCCTGTAAGAACCACCCCTCCGCCAGCTTCTCTAAAACTGGACAATATCCACTTGTCAGAGCGCATAGAAAGCCTCGAGAACCTTGCCTTGGTGGGTAGATGGCATTTCTCTGAAATGGACGATGCCGACATGAGAAAATGGCTTGCATCCCAATGGAAGCCGTTCATCAGATACTTCCCTATAATATCAAAGCTCATGAAAGAATGGTACTGTTTCCATTTTTTAAAAGCAGGTGATGCAGAAGCCATCCAGAATGTCCCTTGGGTATATGGAAAAAGCTTCCTTGTTCTCCACAGATGGTATATAGGATACGATCCATTGAAAAACACCCCCTCAAATAATTTGATCTGGGTAAAACTACCGAACCTTCCTCTGGAATTCTGGTCCAGGGAGACCTTAACCAAGATTGGTAATTCAATTGGAAGATTTGTCTACATAGACCCATGGTGTCTGGGGCAGAAGGACAAGCACATTGCATGGATTCTCATCGAAAAGACTTACAGGGGAGAATTCTCAGATCATATTGAGATTGCCTGGAGGGACTTAAAAATAAACCAAAGGCTCGACTTCTGGGGTATTCCTTTTAGGTGTGCCGCCTGCCATAAGACAGGACACCTAATAAAAAATTTCCCTCGGCGACCGTTTATAAAAAGAAGGATGTTTCCCGATAAATTCCGGGCGGCCTCCCCTCTGTCCTCCGAAAAAGAGAAGCAATCTCCCTCGGTAAGCTAGTCTCTGACAAACTTGGAGGATGCTCAGGTTACCAAGATTTCGGAAAATGGCTCCAATCTATCTCCTTAGTATTTCTCTCAACACTGTTCTTTATGTCGTGGTTCCAAACCGGGATCCTCCAAGCCGGACTCAATGCCTATGTCTAATTATAGTGTTGAAAAAGAGTTTCAATTTCAATTTTGTCATCATATCCCGGAACCAATCAAGGGAAATCCTATTCCTTCTCCCCGTTCGATTCCCAAACCCATGAACTTCAATGTGGGTTCTCAAACCATCCTTATTTCATCCTCATCACTAACCCCTGATAGAGATCTTCATCCCTCCACCAAAGGTAAAGAACCGATGGTTTCTTCCACTCCTTTAAACTCCCCATCTTTATCCCCTCCTAACTTATATGACAGCGACTTAGATTTCCTTTTGAGCAAGAAATACCTCGAATTAGAGCCCCTAACCATTCATAATCTTTGGTTTCCCTCCCCCCCCTCATTAGCCCCAACTCTGCAAAAGATATAATTGTAAGGAAGAAGAACAAAGGTGGGAGCAAACATTATCGGGGAAGGACTAATGAAGCGGATGGTGGTATAATGAACCTGTCTCTGGTGGATGTTCCCATTACTGACATGACTGACAAACAACCTGTTAGAGCATGCGCGGCTGGCCCCCCCCCCCCCAATGACGTTCATCATTTCAATGAACATTCGAGGTCTGGGAGCAGATCTCAAATTTTTGGCGCTTAAAGACCTTTTTTCCTCTGCCATGCCAAAAATCATTCTTATACAAGAAAGCATGCACAACAAAAAAGCGACCATCTCATACTTCAGGAAAATGTTTCCTTTGTGGCACATAGTAGCCTCGGAAGAAAATGGTCTCTCCGAGGGTCTTGCGGTTATGTGGGACCCTTCTTGGATTAATGCTAAAGCCTATAAATTCTTTGCAGGAATTCTCATCTCAGCGGTTATTAAAGGATATTCTAACCCCATCAATATCCTTAATATCTATGCCCCTTATAAAAACAAGTCTCACTTCTAGGAAAAGTTTTTTGATTTAGAAATCTTTGACATTGACTCATTAATGATTGCAGGTGATCTTATTGTTAGATTAAGTCCGGAAGAACGATGGGGGAAGTGTAAAAAGACAGAAACGCTTTCCGACAGAATCAAGTTTGAATTTCTTGACAGGAATCTTGTTGATGTGGTTCCAACCAATATGATGCCTACGTGGAGTAATGGAAGGATAGATGAAGCCTATATAGCAAAAAGGATAGACCGTTCCATTGTCCATGTCAACATCATTGATAAAATGGGAATGCCTTACTCGACCATTGAAAATGTGTTCATATCCGACCACAAGCCTATTTCCCTCTGCTGGAAGGAAACAGGTTTCACGAGTGGTTACCCTTTCAAGTTCAACAAATCTTGCCTTGAGGACCCTGCTTTTGAGCTGGAAATAACAAAAGCATGGAAGGAGCTGTCCACCAACTGCCTGGCGACCTTTAGAGATAAGATGTCCTCTTTGAAAAAAATGGTAAAGGCATGGCAATACAAAAAAAGACAATTAGATAGAATAGTTCTTCATGATATTCAAAAGGAATTAAATGATATCTCCAAGTTATTGAAATCCAACTCTCTCCCTTTTAGTTTAAAATGCCATATTCATGAACTAGAAAGGAAAAAACAGAATATTCTAAAGGTTGAGGAAGCCTCATGGAGGCTCAAGAGTAGGGCTTTATGGCTAAAAGAAGGTGACAGGAACACCAAGTTTTTTCACAAGTATGCCCATGCTAGGCGAGAGAAGAACACCATATGGAAAATCAGTGATGGTCAGGGAGGATTTCTCTTCTCTCACCAAGAAATTTCAAAGGAGGCAGTGAGGCATTTTAAAGATCAATACAAAATAAGGGTGGATTGCAACTTTCAGGATATCCTATGGGGTATTGAATCGGTCCCCCAAATGTTCAATGACGAAAAAAATAAAGAGCTATTCCGGCCCATCTCAGAAGAGGAACTTTTAGGTGTCATGAAGGCCTTTAAGAAGGATAAATGCCCTGGCCCGGATGGCTAGACAATAGAATTTTTATCCACTTTTTTGACATCATCAAATTAGATCTCCTGCGGATGGTTGAGGCAACTAGAATCTCTGGCAGTATCCACCACATTACTTCATCCACGCTAATTGCCCTCATCCCGAAGAACCTGGAAGCGGTCACCTTCAAGGATTTCAGGCCGATCTCTTTATGCAATATTTCTTTCAAAATAATCACAAAAATTATAGCAGAAAGGATCAAAGCGACTTTGGCCAGATCAATAACAAGAGACCAACATGCTTTTTTGAAGGGCAGGAATATATTGGACGTTGTGGCCATCACTCAAGAGAGCTTGTTCTCCATGCTCTCAAACCGATCCGAGGCTGCCATTTTAAAAATAGATTTGCAAAGAGCTTTCGACTGTTTAGATTGGGGCTTTATCAGGTATCTATTAGCAAAAATCGGTCTGAATCCAAATGTCATTAATTGGATTATGGCTTGCATTGAGAACATGAATTATGCGGTTATTATTAATGGGATCCCATCTCCTTTCTTCTCTGCTGAAAGGGGTCTTCGACAGGGATGCCCCTTATCGCCGCTGCTTTTCATCCTTGCAATGAAATCTTTGAGCATACACATCAAAAATGTTGTTTTAGAGAACACATGCACGCCCGTGAAGATATGCAGGAACAATTTCGTCTCTCACAACTTATTTGTTGATGATGTGTTAATTTTTGCAATGCTGTCCAGGATTACAGGGAGATGTCTTTCCGACATTCTACACAGGTTTCAGAGGGCCACTGGTTTACATATTAACAAGTCCAAATCAATCCTATACCACAATGACACCAACATGGAATTGGTAGATTGGATTTCTGAGTTGTTTGGAGTCGGTGCAAGGTCTATCAGGAATGGAGTAAAATATTTGGGTTTCCACCTAAAGGCAAAAGGCTATTCCAAAGATGACTGGAAGTGGCTCATTGATAGATATTATAAAAAGCTATCCGCTTGGGAATACAAATGTCTGTCCCTGGCTGGAAGAATAGTCCTAACGAGAGCAATCCTTTTGCAACTTGTTGTTTATTGGGCCCACATTTTCTTCCTCCCGGCGAGTATCATACAGAAAATGAATAGGATCACTGCAAATTTCATATGGGGGGGCAATTCAACTTGAGGAAAATATCATCTTGCCTCTATGGAGAATATTTCCAAACCAAAGACTTCTGGCGGCTGGGGCTTATTGGACTTGAGAACCTTTGGGAAGGCTCTCCTATGCAAATCCTTGTGTAGGGGGATCTTCGAGGTGGGTTCTTGGAGCCACACCATTAAAATGAAATATATGAGAGGAAAAGGAATTGAATACTGGTTCCATTTAGGAAGGATTGGGGTTATGTGCGGCTCTGCGATATGGACCAGTCTTCACAAAATTGAAAAGTATTTTATAAGGAACCTGAAATGGTGCCTACAGTTTGGAAATAGAGTTCTCATTGGAATTGATCCCATCATGTGTGGGTGCAAGTCTATATCTTTCCCCGACAGGCTCCTTTTTTTCCTCCATGGAAAAGGTTTTTTCACATGGGATAAGTTGATTTCGGGTTGGCAAGGCCCCCTCCCTATATGGAAATTGAGCGCTAAACTGGTTTTGCCGGAATCACTATCGAGCCAATGGGAATCGATCAGGAACGTTCTAAGGAGTTGCGGCTTTATCAGATCCATGCCTCAGGATTTCTTGATCTGGAACCTGTCAAATGCAAATTCTCAGGTTTGTGTAAAGAATATATATGCTGATATGATTGGCTCAATGCCTTTGCCCTCTTATCCCTCATTCCCACCAGCGTTTTGGAAATCAGGTTGCGCTCCTAAATTCTTATACTTCTCTTGGATGGTGTTTTACAATAAGAATTTGTCCTGGGAGAATTTGAGAAAAAGACAGTGGCATGGGCCGAGCAGATGCCAAATGTGTGAACTAGAAGAGGAGTCAATTTTTCACATGTTCTTCCAATGCTCCTCTACACAACAGATATGGCAGAATATGGCTTTCCTATATGGTTTCCCTCTTCTGCAACACGTCTCTACCCACGCTGCTTTTGATTGGTGGAGTCGGCAAAGAGATTCTTAGAGATCGATCATCATTATTGCTTTATGGTGTGCTTGGAGGTGGAGGAATAATAAAATTTTCAACGAAGCAAAAGATCCCCTCTCGGATATATTGCATCAAATTGTTCTTATATACGACTCCGTCCCCAAGAAGCCTCCACATCTGAGGAATGTCATCATGAGAGGTTTTTCTGATCCCCTGCTCATGACACCGAGAGCCTTCTTTGACGGTGCTTCCCACCATAATTCATGCGGCTATGGTGTGGTCATTTTTTGGATGAGTTCCTACACTACAATCTGTCCTGGAATGCAGGTATGGGTATAAACAGCTTGGCAGAGGCAAATGCTCTCGTTGGACTTCTCACTTTCTGTATGTTTCTTGACATCAATCCCATTTTAATCTTTGGGGACTCAAAAACCATGGTCAATCATGTCAATGGCAATTGCCTCATCAAATGCCCTCACCTCACTTACTGGTTGGATAGAATTATGTTCTTTTGGGGTCAAATGGGAGGGAGCTCCATACAACACTTCTACAGGAACAGGAACCAGGTTTCGGATCGCTTGTCAAAGGAGGGCCTTCAACTCGGAACAGGATCATGGTCTTTGCAGGTTTTTTCTGGCGGGGAGTCCTTTTTCATCCAGGATTTTTGCATTTCGGGTTTCTAATTCTCTTTACTTTTGTCTTTATGACCCATCTCTGGCTCCTCCATTTTGATTTTTTCCTTTTTCGTATCTGTTGGTATATGTATTGCTGGCACTGAAGGCCCTTGCATGTGTGCATCCTTGAGTTTATTTGGCAATCTGCACAGATGAATCTCTCCTCTGATCTTTTTGTCTGATGCTTCTCTTATATGCATTATTTGTACAATCTGAACTGTTATTACAGACTTAATATAACACTATATAGCTTTTTCTTTCTGGAAAAAACTTTTAAAGAATCTAATTTATATTAAAATTATAAATTAAAAATGAAGGATAATCCATAGTCAAAGACAAATGACAACATACAAATCTAACCACTCTTCTCAATAATAATTGATCGACCATTTTACTGATTGCCACTTTTCACGTACAATTGAGTTATTTTTAATCAAATATAATAACTATTATAGATATAAAATTTAATAATTGATCGACCATTTTACTGAATTGCCACTTTTCAAGTTACAATTGAATTATTTTTAATCAAAATATATTAACTGTTATAGATATGAACTTTTAAAGAATCTAATTTATATTAAAATTATAAATTACAAATGAAGGATAATCCATAGTCAAAGACAAATGACAACATACAAATCTAGCCACTCTTCTCAATAATAATTGATCAACCATTTTACTATTGATTTTCTATCGAGTTGTTAAACATATCATGTACTTAACTTTTTTCCCTAGACTTTCTAATAAAATTAGGTCTCCCCCCAAATTTGAATCTACCCTTTTCATTTTTTTCCTTTCCCTTTTGATTTTACATAAACAATGAAGGCATCACAAGTGGATTCAAAACCTTTCATTTCATCACCTCTCATGGTCAAGTAACCATGACTTCATTAAGGATAAATTTATTTACAATGTTTCCAATGCTCATTATTAAGTTGTCCCATGAATATGGAAAATAAGGAAAAAGGATAAAAAAAATACCCCCTATATCCATGCTACCTCCAAATGAGTTCAACTATGTCATAATAGTAATAATTGTGCTAATATGCTCGAATATAAAAACATCATGACCATTTTCATGCTCTGTAATTTGTTTCCCTAAAAAAAGCTTATTATCTAGGGATTTAGCCTAATACAAGTCTCCCAACTTCTTCCAAGGGGTTTTCATTGTACTTCTTTAGTAATGTTCAATAATACTAAACTCACAAAAAATCATTGATAATGCTTTTGGCTTTTCTCTCTAATGCTACCCAATCTCCATCTTCCATAGTAGAGGGTTGGGTTCCAAATGTTGCAACACATAGATGTCAATCTATGAGAAAATCCTACATCTTGAGGCTCCACAACACAAAGTAAGTTCCACTAAACTTCATTTCCAGTGTTAACTTTTTTTTAATTTTCATACAAGGTTTGATTTTGCACAAAATCCCACTCAAAATAGGATTAGATCAAAAGAATTTGTTCATAGCACCTACGATATTAAATGATCAAACTATGGTGCCACAAAAAAAGGAAGAAAAAATTCAAAATATGCTTCATACTCTAATCAATGAGAGAATAATACATATAAACTCTAAATTGGTAATCGCAAAAGTCAAATAACATAGAGACATGCAACCATCAGGTAGTGATTTTCTAGGGAAAAGCTTTTGAGAAAAGAAATTCCTACATTCCAAAGCAAATTCCATGTATTATTTAGCAACAAATTCATTATTATATAGATAAACTATTAACAAATGTAATCATATGTTTTATGAAGCATGTCATATGAATATGTGTTATGATTTTTTAAACATGTGGTATTAGTAAGCCATGGCATTGTAACAAAGTTTATTTAAATGTTATATATATATATATA